>JAODAL010054385.1:0-24662 GCA_025379985.1 Phyllomedusa bahiana
TCAAAACAATTATCGACTTTTTAGGTAGAATATACACAAAAAGCAAAATGGTAACACTTTTGGCTCCATACTCTCCACCACTACACTTTGAAAATAGCACCACATTTTATGACAATCATCTTCCTAACTATACAAAATTTGACTTGAAAGTTTTTTAATCTCTACTTCTGCAGATTTTTGCCAAAACTGCATTGTTACTTTTTGCTAAAAATCAAAATGTTAATTTTTAATAATTTTGTTATATTTGGTAAATCCCCCTTTTACTTTCGATCTGCCAAATTTTTTTTTCTGGGCTCTTGATCGCTTTCAAGCATGTCTTACCAAAAGTGATCCCGTCTCTTCACACTTCTCATGCGTTACATCGGCTTGGGTACAATACACTTTTTCTTAAACCCCTACCCCAATGTTCAATTTTGAGGCGGGGGACTAGGACCAATACAGCGATCAACTTCTTTACTTTGAACCATTTTTTCTCCAACCTTATGTATGCTTCATCTTTGCCTGCGGAACACTGTCGTCCTTTTCATACCCATTGTATCAGTGTATGAAGTAACTTCTTGTAGGACACCACATATAGCCAAATTGAATCAACTCGTCCTCGCAAGTATCCAACATTTTTGGGCTGTGAAAAAAACCCCAAACACGGTTTCCCTCCACCAAACTTGACAATTTTTTTCAATTTCTGCCTTACCTCTTTTTCCCCTTAATTCTCCCCAAACCCATTCCCCCACAAGCCGGGGCTATTGACTTTCTCCATCGCCCAAATCACCTGTTTTCCAACTTCCTTTTTTTATACTTTTTTTTCAAACTCGAGCCAATCTCCTTATACAATTGAGTTTAGGGTTCTTTTACCTTTTTTTATCCATTTCAACTTGTGTAATGCTGTCACAGGTGCTTTTCAGGACTCGTGCTCACACTTGCGGACAACAATGCCCCAATTTTGTTTTTCCCTTTTGAACTGAAAAACCCTTTTGATAGGCGACTTTTTTTTCAAAAGAATCCACTTTGAAATCGGGGGCCCCCCTAGCATCACCGCAGGGGGGATACTGGGGGGGGTGGGGCCTGGAGGCAGGGGGCAAAAGGGGGCTACGGGTAACATTAAAAAAGGGTAGAGGGGAAAAGGGGTTTAGGGGGGCTACCCCGATTGGCACACCCCAACGAAATTTTAAGTTTTGGGTAGGGGGGTTCGGGTCAGAAATAGCATTTTTGCAACAAGACACTACCCCTGTCGCTCCAGTAGATGGGGGAAAAAGTCAGGGCAGGCCAACAGTGCTATAGTTTGGGGGCTCTTATTAGGCACAAAAGGGGAAACTCCAAAAACCCCGGGTCAACAAAAGATGTTTTTACCTGGGGGCCTGGGTTCACATACGCGGATCGGTTTTTACAGACGCTGGGTGGGGCGGTGGAATCCACTGCTTTGGCCCCACTTTTTCACCAATGACAAAGTTAGATGTGGGTGGAGCCCCTTAAAAATGTTTTTCCGGGGAATTGGGGGGCCCCAAAACTCAAGGCAAGGAGACCTCCGGGGAATATTTTCAAAAATATTACCTTCCATGGGCCACACCAAGAGGAAACAAGATTAAGGGGTTTAAAAAAATGGCCCCAAAATTGGTTAAAAAAGTGGGTTTTGGGGTTTTTTTGGAAAACCCGGGCCCTGACTTCTGTCTTGGCTACAACTCTATGCGGGGATTGCTGCACGTAAATGGGGAAGGTCGGGGGTTTTGGGAAACAAAAAGGGACGGGAAGGGAGAATTTTTAAAACCCCTTTAACCCCCGGGAGGCCATTTTTGGGGGCCCTCTGCCCAGAGGCCCATTTTAAAATTTGGGCATTTTGTCACTTAGTGAAATAACTTTTTGATATTTTTAAACCTATCCATTTTTATTCAAGATTGTTTTTCCTCTGACACTTTTCTTTTTAAGATAGTAAAAATTTTGCCCAAAAAAACCCCTTCGTTTTTTTTTGAAAAATATAAAAGAATCTGAAAAATTTAAAAATTTTCCCTTTTCCCAAACTTCAAAAATTTCTGGGGGTAAGACAGAAATTTAAAACCACTAAAAAATAGCTTAAAAACAAGCATCAACCATATGTCTACTGTGGGTTAAACCTTTTTTTAATGCCCTTTTTTTTTTTTTTACTTAAATTAGGAGGCTTAAAATTTTTTTTTATAATTTTCAATTTTCAAAAAAATTTTGAAAATAAAACATTTTTTAGGGACCATCCCAGTTCAAAACTTGTTTTTTTGATTGTCCGAATTTTAAGATCCCCCCATAAATGACCTCATCTAAAAAAACCTACAACCCTAAATAAATTTAAAACCACATTTTTTGGGAAATTTTTTTTAACCCCTTAGGTGTTTCCAGGAATTTTTAACAAAGTGGAGGTGAAATTTCAAAATTTTTTACTTTTTTTTTTTTGCAATTTTCAATTTTTTTAATTTCCCTTATTTTAAGAACACGTAATGTGATCAGGGGAAAAGCAACTTAATAAATTTATTCCCCAACTTTCCATTTTCAAAAATCCAATTTTGTTGGGGCCCATGCGCGAAATTTTTCTCAACCCCAAGCCCCAAATAGGAGGGTTCAACCCTTTTACCTTGGGCTCATTTTCATTACAATTTTTTTTAGGTGCCATTTTTATTTTTCAGACCCCTAAAAGGGGTTAAAATTAAAAAAACACCCCCAAAAAGAACCCCAAAATTTTGGGAAAATAAAAAACCCTTAAGGAATACATCCAGGGGGGGCAGTATAATAGACCCCCCAGGGGATTCACAATTTTTTTTTAGGTTTTTAACCCGTGAAAATTAAAAATGTTTATTTTTTTTTAAAAAAACTGGGAAGTTTTACTAAAATGTTTTTATTTTTTTAGGGAATTCCCTTTAAAAAAAACATCCCAAATTTTGTTAAGGGAATTTTTCTTCCAAGTTTTGGCCCCCTACCCCCCCCTGTTTGGGGGTAAACTGCTTTTTTTGGGCCATTTGGGAGGGGGGTTTTTTAAAAAAAGGGGGGGGGGAGCGCTATTTGGCTTTTGGGAAAGCAGGGTTTTGGGGGGCCATGTTCCCTTTTGCAAAAACCCCCCCAAAATACCATAACAGGGGAAACCTTTCCAAAAATTCCCCCCCATTTTGGGATTCAAACCAACCCCCCCCTGGGTTCTATCTATGGGTGTACCCTTTCAAAATTTTGGGGGGCACAAGGGGTTTTCCCTAATTTTTTTTTTTTTAAATTGGGCCCAAAGAAAAAGGGGGGGGAAAACCATTCCACATTTTTTTTTTTTGGGCTTTATTTTTTACAATGGGTTTGCCGTACGGGGTAAAAAAAAGATAAATTTGCTATGGGGTCTGTACAATTACAATGGGTTAAAATTTTAAAATTTTTTTTTTTATGTTTTATTACTTTTACACAATAGAAATAGGGCTTAAAAAATTGGGGGTTTTTTGGGTTTTTCTAAACCCACAACCATATTTTTTTAATTTTTTTTTTTATACGGGGCTGATTTTGGGGTTGTTTTTTTTTTTGGGGTGAGTTGACTTTTTTATTTTGAACCCTTTTTGGGGGGCATATTTACCTTTGATCACTTTTTTTTTAAGGGTTATGTTTAGGCATTTTGAAAAAAAACAGCATTTCCCGGTAGTGGTTTTTTTTTTTTAAATTTTTTTCAGCGGTCACCGTGTGTTAAAATTTTCATTCTAACTTTACTCAGGGAGGGCAAAACAATAAAAGGGGTTAAACCCAAAATTTTATATTTTTTTTTTAAAGTTTTAATGCTTTTAAAACAATAAGGGCATTCCCCACTGCACGGGTTTTTTTGGCCGGTTTTTTTAGCCGGTTTGCCCGGGTTTTTTAAGACCCCCTTTAAAAACCGGCTGAAAATGAGCACAATTGGGGCCCTAGGGGAAAAACCCTGCAAACAGTCCCCCTGCCCCGGGGGTTTTCCCCCCGCGGTTTTTTTGGGCGCCGGCGGACCGGCGACCCAAAACAAAGAACATGCACAATTTTTCCCCTCCGGTTTCCCAAAAAAGGAACATGTTATCTTTAATGGGAAGGGGGGGGGGCTGTTTCCCCTCATTGGGAGAAAAAAAACTTTCCCCCCCGCCCCCCCCCGCGGCCCCTGGGGCCGGGGCGCAAAACCACAATGTACCCCCCGGGCCCCAAAAACGGCCCTAATTTGTTCCCAAAAAGTTTAAAAAGGCCCCCAAAAAAAACTTTTTTTCAAAAAGGAAAACAACCTTTTTTGCATCGTCGCAGTCTTTAAGCCATAATTTTTTTATTTTTCGGGGCGGGCCTTTTTGGGTTTTTTGTTTTTTTTTTTCGGGTGATTGGGCGTTTTTATTGGGAATCATTTTTTTGGGGGCAAAACTTTTTGATCAGTTTTTAAACTGTTTTTTTTGGGAAAGGCAGGGGGACGAAAATTTTCTGCAAACCCAGGAGTGTTTTTTTTTTTTAATTTTAAAAGCGCTCCCCTGTTTTCATATCCATACAATTTAGCTTTTAAATCTGTGGGTCATACGGGTTACGGGGAAACCCAAATTTATATAGTTTTTTTTAATGTTGAAGCACTTTAAAAAAAAAAAAAAAAATGTTTTTTTTGTGTAAAAAAAATTTTTTATGCATCGTTTTTTCTAGAGCCATAACTTTTTTTTTTTTTTCCGTATACAGGAAAGGGGAAGGACTTTTTTTTGCGAGATTTAACTAACCCTTTTCATTGGTTTCAAATATGGTGTTTAAATGAGTTTTTTGGGCGCCTTTTTTTTTCCATTTTTATGGGCAGCCGGGAGAACAAAAATTCTTTGCTTTTTTTTTTACATTTTTTTTAACAGGTTTTACCGTAAAGGGTTTTAAATTTTTATGAAAACATTTTTAGGGCCCGGGCTTGCCCCAACGGCGATACCCAAAAATGGGTTAAATTTAATTATTTTTTATCTTTTTTTTGGGCTTTGGGGCCCCGGGAAAGGGGGGAAAAGGGGTTTTTATTTTCTATTTTTTTTGTTTGTGTTTTACTTTTTTTAACTTTTTTTTTTCTTTTTTTTAAAAAAAAAAATTTTTCAAATTTTAATTTTCTTTCCCCCCTAAGGGGATTTATAACCACCTCCTCCTTTTTTCTGAAGGTTTTGCGTTTAAGGGAAGCCCGTTTTCAGGTCGCCATGGGGCCTGTGCGTCCAGACAACCCCGGGGAAATAAACTTCACTTCCTGGGGCTGTCTGGTAGGAGATCGTTGCTGCCACTTTTCCCTGCAGCACCGGGGACGACAGGCAGAAGGGGGTCCCCCCTCCGGGCCCGCACAACCCCCACATCTTAATTATCAACCCCGGTTTTAAGGGGTTTTAAAAACTCGGCCCGGGGCTCACTCCCGGGGGGGGGAAAGTGGGATAAAACCACGGTAATTTAACCGCTGGGTTTTCCCCTGCCGCATCCCCCCGCGTGGCTCGCCTTGCAAAAACCCCCCGCGTTTGGGCCCGGACTAAGCAGGCCCATTTTTCGGGAAGGTTTCCTTTCCCCTAGGGCTATTCCCTACGTCCCAATGTTTGGGAAGGGTTAAAAATTGGAAATGGGGTTTGGGGCAGAGGGAAACTACAAAATACCAGTGAGAAAAGTGAAAATAAGATCCCGGGGAAAACAATAAAAGAAGGGGTGGAGTGAAGGGAGGGTGTAGCAATAGTTTTAAAAACCAGGGGGAAAAAAAAAAACGAAAAATTTCCCAAATTGCATCTGACCCAAAACCAGAGTCTGACCAACAAAAAATATTTACATACTGGGGTAAATGAACATGGCTTTGGGCTAAAGCATGACTGGGGGGTTAACACAAGGTAAAATCTATTTAGAAGAGATCATAAAGACCCCGAAAAGGGGGGGGGGTTCTGCTCTATGTAAAATCCTTTGAACCAACACTGCGGGAAAAATATAAGGGACAGAAAAAACAAATTGGGAAACATTAAAGGGTAAATATACTTGGGGGAAAAAAAAATGAATAATCCCAAAAAGGGGGCTTAGGCCCCCAAATATAACGAACCCATGGGAAAATAAAACTCCCAGGCCCAAATTAAAGAGGCGGGTAATCAGAAGAGTTGTTAAATTTTGGGGGGGGCTTTTAAAATCCCCCGACATAAATTGGGAAAAATGAAACCTGTGTTCCAAAAGGAAAACAGGGTTTTTGTCAATATTTAAAGATAATTTAAACCTTTTTTCCCAAAAGGTCAGGAACCGACTAGAGGAAAGGCCCTTTTAAGAAATTAATATTCACTAACAACCTGACAGATTTAAAAAAGTTTTTTGGTTTGGGGTCATCTAGGAAATAGTGATCATAATATAATAAATTCCCATTTATCCTTCAATAGAGTTTTTTGTCGAGGAGCCACCAAAACACTGAATTTGGGAAGGCTAATTTTATTCTGCTTAGGGAGGCCCTAAACCATTTTGACTGTGACAATCTGATTAAAAATAGCAGAACAAATAATAAATGGGATATTTTTAAAAACATCTTAGGCATCCACTGTGAGAGGAACAGACCTTATGGTAATAAAATAATTAGAAATAGGAAAAACCCAATGTGGATCAACAGAAATGTAAAGGAGGCAATAAAAAACAAAAAGAAAGCGTTTCAGCTACTAAAACAAGAGGGCAGTGAAGAGGCGCTAAGAAGCTATAGGGAAAAAAATAAAATATGTAAAATAATGATAAAGGCAGCAAAGCTGGAGACAGAAAGACATATTGGCATAGAAAGTAAAACTAACCCCAAAATATTGTAATTATATAAATAGTAAAAAGATTAAAACAGAAAATGTTGGCCCTTTAAAAAGTACTGAGGGAGAGACTATAGAGAGCGATGAGAAAAAAGAAAACCTATTAAACAATTTCTTCTCCACTGTATTTGCCAAGGAGGATGCCGTTTCTGTTGATGAGCAGAGGGATGAGGTAAACTCCAACTTAAAGGGGACGTCTCGCTTCTTCTGTTACTGCGTTACATTATGCTCTCCCCTCTACAAATGCAGGGGCATTTCTTCCCCTCCCAGCTGTGTGTTACTTAACTGAAGACATCATCCCCCCCTTCACTGTTCATGCTCACTCCCGAGGCTTCCCCCACCTCCCTCTGAGTCCACATGTCACTGTGTCATTCTCTCAATGCAGTCTTATTTTGTAGTATGTTTACATACCACAGGCTTGCAGTCTAGACAATCTTCTATGAACTCTCTCCTCTCACAGCTGGAGGTTTGTTACAATTGAATCCAGTCTTCTACGATCTCATGCTGAGCATCACAGATCTCCCTGCTATGTTTACACGCTGGAGCTTTTAGGCATCGAGACACAATTCTGCTGTTTTCTGATTGTAGAAGCCCTGCAGTATTATTGTGTTTCTTTTGGCTGTGCAGAGTGAAATTGCTGTCGGTCCCTTACTTTGAGTGAGAGAGGCAGCCTAATGCTCTGTCTATGTTTGCATTAGGCACCGATGCACAATTGTGCTGTTTTCTGATTGTAGAAGCAGGTGCAGTGCCTCTGTGCTTCTGCTGGCTGTGCAAAGTGAAATTGTGCCGGTCCCTTACTTTGAGTGAGGGAGGCAGGAATGCTTGCTCCCGTGAATACAACAAGGGGCCAGACAGAATGTAAATTAGTAGAGCTGTCAGCCAATGAAATGAAAGGAGGAGGAATCCGACCGCCACTGGGGAACAGTGTTTACAGAAACAGAAGATAAGGGATCCTGTGAAAACAAGACAGCTTTGCTAATGACATCCAATTGCAAAGTTGCTTGTTTTCACTGTCCCCTTATTCTGAAGACCATTTAAAGAAATGATACAACCCCTTTAAATGTTTCTTGGCTAACGCAGGAAGAAGTGCAGCTCTGTCTTAAGAAGATTAAAATAGACAAATCCCCAGGTCCTGATGGTATACACCCACGTGTCCTAAGGGAGTTAAGTAATGTCATAGAAAGGCTCCTATTCTTAATATTTATGGACTGTCTAATAACGGGATATGTCCCAAAGGATTGGCACATAGCAAATGTGGGGCCAATATTCAAAAAGGGGTGAAAAAGTGATCCTGGAAACTATAGCTTATAAAAAACTCTAGCCACTTACTCATTCCAAGTATCCTTCAAAGGCACGGTAATAGGGTCTCCACTCCCCATAAACATGAGCATTATCTAAAAGTCCGGCCAACTCCTTTTAAAACTGCAATACATCTTTATTCAATTTTTCTTTCGGCTTAAAAGTACATAACATAGCCTTTCCACATAACATAAACATTAGAAATGGATACTTGGATTTTTCGCTGCGGCAAGCTGCCATTCATGACCGCGTCCATAATCCATCCAAGACTTTGCTCATACATGAGTTACAGAGGAGACGCTAGGAGACCAGGCTGAGCGCATCCACGCCCGCTGCAACATTTTGAGGTGGACACACTTCTTTCTCAAGCATGCGTAGAAAGGTAAACCAACCCCTTATATAGGATACATTATAGCATACACTTTAAAAGAAACATTAAAACACTTAACACAATACATTCTATAACAATCATAGAAACGCCTTTAGGCTAAAGCTTTTATTAATCCCTTTTGGAGCCATTATATCCATCAAATGGATCCAAAAGGCTTCCCTTTGTAACAGCTTCTTTGGAAGTGCTATGGCATCTCTGCAAATCACCTTTTCGAGCACAGGAGCTCAGCAAGCCCATGCCTTTCACTTACAAAGTACCATGCCAACGAGGTTTCACCGAAGGACCTCCTTTCCTCATCGATCTTACTAGTTACATTTTCATCTTTCTTAATTCTATATTGCTGAATCATAGATCTATGTTCATTTAGACTAATTTTTACAGACCTACTGGTTTAACTTATGTAAGTTTTTCCACAAGGACATTTCAACATATATATAACATTGTTACTGTCACAAATATGAAACCATTTTATTTTAAGGGCATGTCCCCACGGCACGGGTTTTGGGTCGGTTTGTGGTTTTGCAGACCGCCTGAAAAAACGGCCGAAAATGAGCACCTATGGAAAACCCGTGCAGCAGTCACCACTGCATGAGTTTTCCGCCCAGCGTTCGTTCCGCCTACGGGCCGCCCGGAAGACATTGTGCTTACATATTCCTCTGTCCTGTTTTCGGATGGAATATGTGCAAGTGAATGGGAAGGGGGAGGGCTTTTCTCCGCTCATCGTGGAGAAAAGCCGTCACCCTTCCCTCCACCCCCGTGGCTCCACCGACCGGTATTTGTCCCTTGCCGTGTAAACGGCCTCTAATAGTGAAAACTTTCGACGGATGGTATACCTGGTCCCCCTTAATTATCGATGAGCAGTTTTGACATTTTAAATAGGCAAATGTGCCTGACTGCATGGGTTTGAATGTAGTCTGAACCGGACCATGTGTACTTTTCTTCAAAATATCAGATGAAACTAACTGCTGCCCAATGTTCTTCCCCTGCGATAGATCCATTTGGGCTGATATTTAAAAAGACTCCCAAGCTTGGGATCTGATAGCAAGCTCTTCCAATGTCTGCATATCGCTCGCTTTATGATGCCAGCATGGCCATCGTAGACGGACAGATATGCAAAACGTTCGTCTTTCCTTTTAGTCTTAACTTTCAATACGTCTTTACGAGGTATAAGTAACACTTCGTTGCCGACCTTCACAAGCTCGTTCCTATCCTTTTAGCCTAAAGGCGTTTCTATGATTGTTATAGAATGTATTGTGTCAACTGTTTTAATGTTTCTTTTGATTTGTATGCTATAATGTATCCTATATAAGGGGTTGGTTTACCTTTCTACACATGCTTGAGAAAGAGGTGTGTCCACCTCAAAACGTTGGAGCGGGCGTGGATACGCTCAGCCAGGTCTCCTAGAGTCTCCTTTGTAACTCATGTATGAGCAAAGTCTTGGATGGACTGTGGACGTGGTTGTGAACGGCAGCTTGCCGCAGCGAGAAATGTAAGTATCCATTTCTAATGTTTATTCTATGTGGAAAGGCAATGTTATATACTTTTAAAGCTGAAAGAAAAATTTAATAAAGGTGTATTGAAGTTTTAAATGGAATCGGCCGGACTTTTAGATAATTCTGGAAACTGTAGGCTGGTAAGTTTAACCTCTGTTGTGGGTAAAATGTTTGAGAGGTTTTTTAAGAGATGATATCCTGAATAGGGATGAGCGATACTATCGACAAAAATTGAAATCGTCACGATTTTTACGTTTCCCGGTTTCAGATTTTCCCGATGACGCAATAGTTTACATGAAAATCTTAAAGATGATCATTATCAGGTTTACTATCACACCTTTTTCGGCGTTTCCTGTAGTTGGAAATTAGAGGGATTTAAGAATACCTGTGATTTGCTGTCTTTGCAGTACAGTCAATAAGAGACTGTGAAAAACTCTTCTCTACCTTTTCAATTTTTATCTTTCTGAACATAGAGTGAACTACAGGTGGTAAGCGAGCAAAGAGGGGTTTAGGACATGGAGGTAGAGGTATGAGAGAAGGTGCTCCTTCCAGTGCTGGGTACAACACATAAGCGAGTACATCATCGGTCGCAGGACCGTCAGACCTGTCATTGCTCAGTTGGTGCCCTATGAATCTCAGTAACGAACCGCATCGCCATTCTGTTCTTCAGTGGTTAACGCAACCTGCATCCAGCAGTTTTACCTCCTCCCAGTCACGGCCACAAATGTCGTCATCATCATCGTCAGCATCCGTCCAACATGAAGCGAAGGCAACCCAAATGTCAACTCATTACCCACCACTGTGGATAATCCAATTTTTGATGACACAATGCGGTTGGGGTCAGAAGGCATTTCAAAAGATCAAGAGGCCAAAGAGGATGATTTTGTCTGCTCTAACGCCCAATCGCTGATGCCATCAGAGGAGCAGAAGGAAGCTGGTTAGTCGGCACAAATCCTGAGCGGTCGGCAACGGCTTGCAGTGCCTGTGGCTTGTAGCCCACAGCTCCAGGATGTAGAATGTCAGGACGAGGAAGTCGCCTGTGAAGACGATGGGGTAGAGTCGGTATGGGTCCGGGCTCAAAAATTGAGATGGCAGTCGCCCAAGTCCGCTGAGATTATACCACCAGCCATGATCTGTGGTGGCAGTGTAAACACCACTCCTCGCTTATCACCGTCGAAAAGGTCCAGAACCTCTGAAGCCTTTGCCTTTTTCGTTCAAGCCTCAGATTCGCACAGCGACGTCATATGCTGCATTTGCTGTAAACGCATCAGTGGAGGGAAGAATCTAAAGTGTTTAACCACCACCAGCATGTCTAGTCACATGCAGCAAACGCATGAGTTGAAATGGAAGGAACACTTGGTGAAAAAAGGCCACACCGGCCCTGGGCTTCCAACCACTGTCACACCCTCTGTCTCCACCTCCTCCTCCGCCACTTCCAAGATGAAGCGTTCCTCTGCTGCCCATGTCCCTCAGCAGCATGAGCAAGGATCAGCCTCCGCTTCAGCCTCCACTGTCGCCCGAGTACCACCAACACCAACAGATTCGCAGCCTACCCATTCTCCTTCCACCAGTTTGACCTGTACGCCATACAGCGGCCAGTCTAGCAGCCAGTCTTCCGTGTTCCAGGTGTGGGAGCAGAAGAAACACTTCAACCCAAACCATTCCAAAGCCAAAAGCCTGAATGTCAGCATCGCCAGGCTTTTGGCCTTGGAAATTTTGCCTTTCCGCCTGGTGAACACAGATGGCTTCCGCCACATCATGACCCTTGCCTGCCCACAATACCAGATGCCGAGCAGGCATTTATTTTCCCGAAAAGCCACCCCTGCCCCTGCCAGCCACGTGTCATCTAAAATCTCCAGCGCGTTGTCTGCATCTGTGTCCGGTTTCGAAGTGGCATTTTTTCCTCACAATTTTTAACACTGGTATACAGGTCATTTTTATAATTTTTGGGGTCATGGTGCTGTGAAATACAGCTATACTACAGGTCCTATTGTAAAAAATGTGGTTTTTACAGGCATACAAACAGGCATTTGTTCTTCACAATTGTCAACAGTGGCCAATGGGTTATGTTTTGAATTTTTGGGGGCATGGTGCTGTCAAAAACAGGAATAGGTAGGACACTGTCAATAGACACATATTGCAAAGTGACTTGTTTTTGCAAGATCTTTAACATAAAAGACAATCCCTGTAGTGAGACAACTCCTTTAATACAATTAAAAAATGAGAAACAAAGACGTGGTGGGATTCAATCCTATTTTAAAAATGTGTTTTCTAGAATTAAACTACTAAAAAAAACTTGTATGTGCAAAATAGCTGAGACAAATATTCTTCTGATTTGTACAAGGGATGTATAGTAACCAGTGATAAAAGACTTGAACAGATGTAGGTTATTCAGAGGACATGGTGTATGGAGCACATTAGTCACCCTAAGAACAGAGAAAATTTCCTCCAGCACGTTGAGTAAAATGAGAAAAAGAAAGCCAAGAAAAAGGGCACCTGGGTGGAACAGGAGCGTCAACCACCAGTATTTCCACGTGAAGCTCAATTGGTCTGCAGTCATGCGGAGGGGCAAGCGCTGTCGCAGAGGCTGAAATTTCTCAAGTGCTACCCAGGTCTTGAATATGTACTGAGGAAGGCTCGAGGTCTTAGCTCACACTTGCGCTTCCACACTCTGCTTCAGCACGACTGTTTTCGTTGCTGCGTCATAAGGACATTTTTGCTGTGTTAATAGATGACTTACGCCAGCCCTGGCTCTTACCGCACCCACTGTCCGGCCCTGCCAGCTGAACTTCTGTGATCCACGTTCACAGCCTCACCCGCGTTGATCAGTAATTTCCTTCAACCCACTTGACAGTAGAATGCAGGATTTTCAGACAGGCCTCTTTTACCTACTGGGTACATCTGTTTTGTTTGCTTCACGTTCTACGGTGGAACAACTTCACCAGTAGAAAGGCAAGTAGCTCTAGCAGCAGCAGTATTGGAAAAATAGTTTTTTTAATATAGTTTATTTCTTATTGCGAATTTTTCTGCTGATGGTCCATAAGAGCATCTGTGTGGGTTTTTGGGTCATGCTGCGGTACAGGTCATGGATAGTCAATGTCCACTTCACTAAAATACTGGTTCAAATAATTCTGCCTTCTGACACTTTGTAATCTGTGGGTCATGCAGGTTTTCGGGTCATGCTGCAGTACAGGACATGGATAGTTAATGTCCAGTTCAAGTAAATGTTGGTTCAAAGACTACTTTCTTCCGGCACTTTTAAATCTGTGGGTCATGCGGGTTTGGGTATAGGACAGGTATAGTCAATGTCCAGTTCAACTAAAATAGTGGTTCAAATACTACTTTCTTCCAGCACTTTTTATTCTGAGGTTCCATTGGAAAAAAAGCTGATTTCTCTCACTTCAAGGCCATCAAAATGAACAGCATTTACTGGGTGTCCACCCTGCTTGATCCACATTCCAAATCAAAAGTCAGCAATTTCCTTCAACCCACTTGACAGTAGAATGCAGGATTTTCAGACAGGCCTCGTTGGTCAACTGGAGACATGTGTTGCGTCTGTATATAGATGTACAGTCATGGTGGCAGGTTCACCAAATTTTTATGTAAACCTCCACATATTTATAAAACATGGCTGGGCCATTGTAAATTTAGCACTTCTTCCCCTTTGTTTCACCAGGCACCCTCTTAGATTGTAAGCTCTTGCGAGCAGGGCCCTCACACCTTGTGTCTCACCTGCTAAATAGTTGTAGGTCAAAGTTATGTGTGAGATAGCCAAGACGATTGCCTATAAAATGATGGGAGTCTCATGTTCAAAGCTGTAGTAGATGGGGAGAAAAGGAGCCTGAAAGTCACATGTTCAAAATATGGTTCCTCTTTTGCTAGACAGTGTAAAATATATTTATTTGATAATGACTTTTGAACACAAATTGTAAATATGCAAAACGCTGCAGTAAGTGGGGAAAAACAAGTTTTCAACAAAAACGTATTAAGTAACATTTGTGGAGTAAGCCTATGACTTTGTTCTGAGAAATAGTATCGCCGCCATCAGATCCTTTATAGATATAAACCTCAAATCTGATATCATTATTTCCAGGCTAGAGAACAGTCTCTCTACACTAACTTGGGTTGATGGCAAAGTGGTGACCACAGAGGTCTTTTGGTTATTTACTGGATCAAGTGGTGAAAGGCAACCTGACACTTCACCCTGTGTATGTTCACACAATGTTTTTCAGATCCGTTTTTCAGACCCAAAATGGATCCAAAAAAACTTATCTAACAATGTGCAGTGCAATTTACATTGGTTTCAATGTAAAACACACATCTCCGTTCGACGAGTGATCGCTGCTGCGTGTTTACTTGCATCTTTTCATTGCGTTTTTCGGATCCGTTTTAAGAATTGGCATGTCAATTCTACTTGCATTTTACGCAAGTGAAATCCCCATAGGAAACAATGGGGTGCGCTTTTGGAGGCTGAAAAACGTATCAAAAATCGCAACATACTTAGGGGTACTTTTATGCATTTGCTTTTGATACGAAAAGCACATCCGAAAAGCGCATTGGATTAAAATTTTAAGTGTAATACACTAAATCGGCCCCTAGAGTTCTCATTTGATCTAGAAGAAGTGTTTGAACTTTAGTAACCTAATGACATTTTACATGTGTTTTAATCTTATAAATCGCTTTCTAGAAGGAATGAATGATATAAAAGCAGTTTTTTAGTATAGAATGGGTGTTTATAGAAATTATAGAAGCTTTTAATAATACATTTATTAATGTTTTAGATAAATAGTTTATTATAGAATGTTGAGTGGTTTCAGTATAATACTAAAACCACTCAACATTCTATAATAAACTAAAGTGCCTTATGAAAGTATTCGGCCCCCTTGAACTTTTCAACCTTTTGTCACATTTCAAACATAAAGATATAAAAAAAATTTTTTTGGGTGAAGAATCAACAAAAAGTGGGACACAGTTGTGAAGTGGAACGAAATTTATTGAATATTTTAAACTTTTGTTAAAAAAAAAGAAAATGAAAAGTGGGGCGTGCAAAATTATTCGGCGCCCTTGAGTTAATACTTTGTAGCGCCACCTTTTGCTGCGATTACAGCTGCAAGTCGCTTGGGGTATGTCTCAGTTTTGCACATCGAGAGACTGAAATTCTTGCCCATTCTTCCTTGGAAAACAGCTCGAGCTCAGTGAGGTTGGATGGAGAGCATTTGTGAATAGCTCTAACACCTGGATACATTTATTTGTGAACCATTCCATTCTAGATTTTGCTTTGTTTGGGATCATTGTCTTGTTGGAAGATAAATCTCCGTCCCCGTCTCAGGTCTTTTGCAGACTCCAACAGGTTTTCTTCCAGAATGGTCCTGTATTTGGCTCCATCCATCTTCCCATCAATTTTAACCATCTTCCCTGTCCCTGCTGAAGAAAAGCAGGCCCAAACCATGATGCTGCCACCGCCATGTCTGACAGTGGGGATGGTTTGTTCAGGGTGATGAGCTGTGTTGCTTTTACGCCAAACATATCGTTTTGCATTGTGGCCAAAAAGTTCGATTTTGGTTTAATCTGACCAGAGAACCTTCTTCCACATATTTGGTGCGTCTTCCAGATGGCTTGTGGCAAACTTTAAACAAGACTTTTTATGGATATCTTTGAGAAATGGCTTCTTCTTGCCACTCTTCCATAAAGGCCAGATTTGTGCAGTATACGACTGATTGTTGTCCTATGGACAGACTCTCCCTCCTCAGCTGTAGATCTCTGCAGTTTATCCAGAGTGGCCATGGACCTCTTGGCTGCATCTCTGATCAGTCTTCTCCTTGTGTGATGAAAGTTTAAAGGGACGGCCGGGTCTTGGTAGATTTGCAGTGGTCTGATACTCCTTCCATTTCAATATGATCGCTTGCACAGTGCTCCTTGGGATGTTTAAAGTTTGGGAAATCTTTTTCTATCCAAATCCGGCTTTAAACTTCTCCACAACAGTATTAGGGACCTGCCTGGTGTGTTACTTGGTCTTCATGATGCTCTCTGCACTTTAAACAGAACCCTGAGACTATCACAGAGCAGGTGCATTTATACGGAGACTTGATTACACACAGGTGGATTATATTTATAGTGACGTGAGGTTTTAGCGGTTAATAGGTCATTGGTGACCTTGGTTAGGGTGGTGTCAGTAGAGTGATGGGATCGGAAACCAGATTGCAGTGGGTCAAAAAGAAAGTTTGAGTACAGATGGGAGGACGGTTGATGATAAACGTGTTGTTCGAGTTGTTTAGAAGCAAATGGAAGCAGTGAGATGGGGTGATAGTTGGACAGAGAGGAGGGGTCAAGAGATGGTTTATTTAGGATGGGAGTGATGGTGGCATGCTTAAAGGAGGAAGGGAAGAGACCAGAGGTTAGTGATAGGTTGAAAAGGTGGCTGAGGACTGAGGTGATAACAGCACTAAGGTCAGGGATGAGGTGGGATGGCAGTGGGTCAAGGTTACAGGTAGTGAGGTTGGATTTGGAGAGTAGAGAGGAGAGCTTGTCATGAGTGACAGTGGAGAAGCAAGTTAGGGGGGGGAGTGCAAGGTGAAGGTAGAAGGCGGGTGGTGGTGGGGGACTGTGCAGGTATGGATGTGGGCGAAGGGGACAGTGGGGTGAAGCTTTCTCTGATGAGGTTGGTTTAGAAAGTGGGTGGCAAAGTCGTCTGCTGAAAGTAGAGATAGGGGAGTAGGTGCTGGTGGACGGAGGAGAGAGTTGAAGGTGTTAAAAAGTTGTCTGGGGTTGTGAGGCAGAGACGATATGAGATTGGTGAAGTAATCCTGTTTGGCTGAGGCGAGTGCAAACCTAAATGGGTGTAGTGATTTGTTTGTATGTGGTGAAGTCATTGGTGGAGCGGGTTTTCTTCCAGCGACGTTCAGAAATTCTGGAAGCTCGCCAAAGCTGTTTAGTGAAGTCTTTGTGGCAGGGTTGTCTGTTGATTTTGCGGGTTCTGTTGTGTGTGAGAGGGGCGACCAAATCGAGTGTGGAGGAGATTCTGTGGTTGTAGAAAGCAGTGGCTGTGTCAGGGTCATCAAATGAGGATATGGTAGAGAGAGGTGCAAG
Organism: Phyllomedusa bahiana; assembly: GCA_025379985.1. Lineage (NCBI taxonomy): Eukaryota > Metazoa > Chordata > Amphibia > Anura > Hylidae > Phyllomedusa > Phyllomedusa bahiana. The sequence continues at coordinate 17,007 of JAODAL010054385.1, forward strand.
AGAGTCAGAGAATGTGCGAAGGTTAAGGTTTTGTAGGTTCCTGCGGGGGTGTACTTGATGTCAGACAGGAGTAGCAGGTGGGGTGGAGAAGGTAAGCAGGTTGTGGTCAGATATAGGGTGTGGAAAGTTAGAGAAGTCAGATATGGGGCAGTGGCGAGTTAAGACGAGGTCCAGCGTGTGTCCATCTTTGAGTGGTTCCAGAGGTCCACTGGGAGAGGCCAAAGGAAGATGAGAGTGAGAGGAGTTTGCTGGCAGCAGAGTGGGGTGTGTCGATGGGAAGTCACCCATTATGATAGTGGGGATATCAGTGGAAAAAAAGCCAGGAGGCAAAGTGGTCAAGGAAGGCGGTGGCAGGGCCTGGGGTTCGGTAGATGACCGCCACTTGGAGATTGGAGGGGGAGTAGATGCGGCCAGAGTACACCTCAAAAGAGGGGAGGTTGAGGGAAGGTAGTGGCGGAGTGGGGGCAAAGGAACAGGTGTCTGACAGGAGAAGGCCAACACCTCCGGCATGCTTGTTGCCAGGGCGGGGAGCGTGGGTAAAGTGGAGGCCACCAAAGGAGAGCGCGGCAGGAGAGACTGTGTCAGAGGGTGTCAGCCAGGTTTCCGTCAGACCAAGGAATGATAAGTTACGTGATATAAAGAGGTCATGTATGTAGGAGAGTTTGTTGCATACAGACAGTGTATTCCAGAGAGCTCCAGAGAGAGAAATAGGAGAAGGAGGGCTCAAGGGAATATTTTTTAAGTTTGCATTGTTATGGGAGTATGTATAAATGGGTCTGTTAGCAGCTGGAGATACAATAGTGGGAATAGCGCTCATTAAGAATATTAACATTTTATCTGGGTCCAAATGTTCTTACAACAGTACTAATAGCTATAATAAACCACCACAAACTTTATAGCCAAAACAGATCATAAAAAGTTTCCAATGTAAGTCACAAAAATCAGAAAAAACTCCAATGGACTTGTCTATGCAGAGTAACACATATAGCACATTCCTCAGACACGATACGGTGGCTATCATATATCCCGAAAAGCCAATTTATGCGCATTCGTCGCAATTGTACAAAAATTCATAGTTATGATACGGAAGCAATGAGACTGTCATACCAGTTCCGTGCTAGAGGATATGAAATGGAAAACATCAATCAAACAAGAAATACAGTCAAAGAAATATCAAGAACTCATTTATTACAACAGAAGGATAAACAAATGTCACAATTGTCTATTGAAGAACAAATAAGTACATTACCAATTATCACACAACGCTCATAGTGGTATGGTTAAAAAAGTGATTAGGAAATATTGACCTATCTTGAAACAGGATAAAGTTATAGGCATGTATTTGCCTGAATATCCCAGATTTGTGTTTAAAAAAGCGAAAAATGTAGGCAACTTTGTAGCACCTACAATTAAAAATGAAAAAATCCAAAATAACAGTTTAATTAATAAAGAAAATGTTCTTTTAGGCAGGATAAATGGGGTTTTCCCATGTAAAAGATGCTATTCTTGCAAATTATGTAAAATTAATACAATAACCACAAAATTTGGAGAAAATATTAAACCTGAGGGATTTAACATGAAAAGTCACATTAATTGTTTCAAAAAGGGGTTATTTATGTCATTATTTGCCTTTGTGAGAAGATGTATGTGGGGCGTACAAAAAGACCATTATATGTACGCATCCACGAACACCTGTACAATATAAAAAGGGGTTATGCTGGACATCCTCATTAAAAAAATTTTTTAAAACAAAACATCAGGGACAAACACAAAATACAAATTTTTTTGGAACTGAAAAAATAGAATTAGGTTGTAGAAGCCGCTACCTGATTAGTAAAATGTCCCGGGCTGAGACAAAGTGGATATTTGAGTTGGATACCAAAATACCAAAAGGACTTAACTCAGAAGTAGAAATTTTTGCTTTTTTAAAAAAAAAAAAAAAAAAATGTATTTAATTAAAAATAAAAATTCTTTATGTCCAATTAAAATAGTTGTTTTTATTAAAAGTATATTAGCATATTTATTGTTATTGTTTTTTGTTTGGTATTTTCTGTTTTGGTTTTATTGGGTAGATATTTTAGTCCCTCTATATAGAGGCAGATAGCTAAATGGATGCAGTGGTTGCTTTTGCATGGGTCAGAACACATAAATTTATCCTACCATGACATGCTAAGTATCTATAAATAGCTTTGAAACAGGATTAATCTCATCCCTGAGGAAGGAGCACGTTGTTCCGAAACGCGTCGGAGGTTTCTTGAAGTCTTAGGGCTTCTGTATAGTGGTGACGTCACCCTTAGGTGTCACAGTTCAGTGGAGGCTTTGACGCTGCTGGCCGGAGCGTGCAAGCAGACATTCACTGACTGAAGGTAGGAGAGTGATCAGAGCTTCTATTTAGCATATCATTGGCAGCTGGAGAGTGGTATGTTAATCTGTGTTTTCTGACATTTATTGGGCTTGTGTAATTTATGACACTGTAATTTGCAGAGATAAGTTCACCGTAGTTTCTTAGCCGTAACTTTTGACACGTATCGTGTCTGAGGAATGTTCCATATGTGTTACTCTGCATAGACAAGTCCATTGGAGTTTTTTCTGATTTTTGTGACTTACATTGGAAGCTTTTTATAATCTGTTTTGGCTGTAAAGTTTGTGGTGGTTTATTTTAGCTATTATTACTGTTGTAAGAACATTTGGACCCAGATAAATTGTTAATATTCTTAATGAGCGCGGTGATGTCATATTAGATTTATATATATATATCTTTTCAATTTTAAGTGTGCTAGCAGAAATTCCCTTTGCATCCCACTGCCACAATTTACATTGGCGCTGGTATTTCATATACATATATTTTATATCTTTATGTTTGAAGCCGGAAATGTGGCAAAAGGTAGAAAAGTTCAAGGGGGGTGAATACTTTCACCACAAGGCACTGTATTTATCTAAAACATAAATAAATGTATTTGTAAAAACTTCTGTAATTTCTATAAATACCCATTCTATACTATAAAACTGCATTTATATAATTCAGTCCTTCTAAAAAGTGATTTATAAGATTAAACACATGTAAAATGCTGGAAACGCCCTCAATTAGGATTTGTAGGAAACACATGTAAAATGCTTGCAGTTATAGCGCCCTCTATTCAAACAGTTCTTCTGGATCAAATGAGACCTCCTAGGGGCCGATTTAGTATATTACATACCCTTTGATACATACATATGTAAGGGTGAAGTATATTACACTAAAGATTCTACCTTTTCAAACTACAACCTGTGTATATTGTGAGCTTGCACAGCTCTGGGATCACCGCATGAGTCTTTCAGGCATGAGACAGAGGCAGAAGTCAGGTATAAACGGTTGCTTGGCTCTGTGGATTTATTTCATAAGCAGAACAAAACGGATGGCAAACATGCACAGCAAAAACATAAAATACTTGTTCGTCTGAGCGCTTACTAACAATGGCGTAGTTCCCTCACTATCACCTTGTTGGTCCTACACTGGCTTCCCCCAGTGTGAACACCTCCCGCCCAGAAGGTAGACTGGAGGTACAGCCGACGCCCAGTCAGCTTACCTGCTGACCTTTTATACAGCCAGGAAAACCCGGAGTGGAGCCATGGGGAGTAAGCACCCACCCTGCTCTATGCTTACTCCCAATGAAAGGCCAACCCGGGAATGGCTGGTAGTCATACTAACAGATTAAACATAGGTCGACAGTTTGTACTGTCGACATCTATTTATCAACGGCCTTTCATTCCACCAAGGCTCCTTATCTTGGTGGCATGTGTCCTGGACTCCCCAGACATATGTCCAGAACCTGGCTGGGATATATACTCCCTTGTAGACCTTCCCAGCTGCGGCCTTACAATATACATTGAAAAACGGATCCGAAAATCGCATCAAAAACCCATGCAAAATGCATCCAAAAAAGCATCAGCTGCTGCGTTTTTAGATACGTTTTTGGGATGCAGTTTGGATGCAGTTTTCAATGCGTTTTTCATCTAGTGAAAAACAGATCAAAAAAGGGATCCAAAACATCATGTGAACATACCCTAAACCTGCAAAAGAACAGCCTAATGAAATAACATCACAATCTACTGGTTCCTGCTCAGAGAGGCCTACTGTTGAATTGTAATCTGTTTTGCCACCACTGGCCTTGCCTTGCAATTTGTATGGACGTTCTTATAAAAATTTTTTATAAAATATCAATATAATTTTAAAGGTTATATTTGTCCAAAAAAATAAAATCTATTTTATTCTTGACAGGTGACTGTGCCAAGAGATCAGATGGACATATGATATTGTCAGATTTTAAAGCAGATGGTGATATCACACAATATACAGGTGAAGAGCATGCTATTTATCTAGACATACCCTCAGCCCTTCCCTCCCGAGATCTGTCATCTGATTCTTTTAAGCAGGTCCTGTATTCTGATTCACCACAGACAGTTGGGCAAAATAAAGGTCACAGAAGGGGTATAGAACATCAACAATGTCACATAAGAGAGAAGCCATTTTCATGTTCAGAATGTGACAAATGTTTTGCTCGCAAATCAACTCTTGTTCAACATGAAAGAACTCACACAGGAGAGAAGCCATTCTCATGTTCAGAATGTGGTAAATGTTTTACCTTTAAAACAGGCCTTGTTCAGCATATAAGAACTCACACTGGAGAAAAGCCATTTTCATGTTCAGAATGTGACAAATGTTTTGCTCAGAAATCACATCTTGATGAACATGAAAGAACACACACAGGAGAGAAGCCATTTTCATGTTCAGAATGTGACAAATGTTTCAATAGTAGATCACATCTTGATGAACATGAAAGAACACACACAGGAGAGAGGCCATTTTCATGTTCAGAATGTGGCAAATGTTTTACTTTTAAAACAGCCTTTGTTCAACATAAAAGAACTCACACTGGAGAGAAGCCATTTTCATGTTCAGAATGTGGCAAATCTTTTTCTCACAAATCAAGTCTTGTTCATCATGAAAGAACTCACACAGGAGAGAAGCCATTTTCGTGTTCAGAATGTAACAAATGTTTTGCTATAAAATCAGGTCTTTTGAAACATGAAAAAACTCACACAGGAGAGAAATACTTTTCTTGTTCAGAATGTGGCAAATATTTTGCTCACAAATCAAGTCTTGTTGAACATGAAAGAATTCACACAGGAGAAATGCCATTCTCATGTTCAGAATGTGGCAAATGTTTTTCTCATAAATCAACCCTTGTTGAACATAAAAGAAGTCACACTGGAGAAAAGCCATTTTCATGTTCAGAATGTGGCACATGTTTTGCTCACAAATCAAGTCTTTTTCATCATCAAACAACTCACACAGGAGAAAAGCCATTTTCATGTTCAGAATGTAGTAAATGTTTTGCTTTGAAATCAGGTCTTTTGCAACATGAAAAAACTCACAAAGGAGAGAAATCCTTTTCTTGTTCAGAATGTGGCAAATATTTTGCTCACAAATCAAGTCTTGTTGAACATGAAAGAACTCACACAGGAGAGATGCCATTCTCATGTTCAGAATGTGGCAAATGTTTTTCTCATAAATCAACCCTTATTCAACATAAAGGAACTCACACAGGAGAGAAGCCATTTTCTTGTTCAGAATGTGGCAAATGTTTTACTACGAAATCAGTTCTTGATAATCATGAAAGAATTCACACAGGAGAGAAGCCATTTTCATGTTCAGAATGTGGCAAATGTTTTGGTCGGAAATCAAGTCTTGAGATACATGAGAGAATTCACACAGGAGAAAAACCATTTTCATGTTCAAAATGTAGCAAATGTTTTTCTGTGAAATCAAGTCTTGAGATACATGAGAGAATTCACACAGGAGAAAAACCATTTTCATGTTCAAAATGTAGCAAATGTTTTTCTGTGAAATCAAGACTTGAGGAACATAAAAGAACTCACACAGGGGAGAAACCATTCTCATGTTCAGAATGTGGCAAATGTTTTACCTTTAAAACAGGCCTTGTTCATCATGAAAGAACTCACACAGGAGAGAAGCCATTTTCTTGTTCAGAATGTGGCAAATGTTTTGGTCGGAAATCATTTCTTGATAAACATCTAAGAACTCACACAGGAGAGAAGCCATTTTCTTGTTCAGAATGTGGCAAATGTTTTGGTCGGAAATCAGTTCTTGATAAACATGAAAGAACTCACACAGGAGAGAAGCCATTTTCATGTTCAGAATGTGACAAATGTTTTGCTCAGAAATCAACTCTTGATAAACACCAGAGAACTCACACAAGGGACAAGTCATTTTAGTAATAAAAAAAAAAAATGGTATACCTTGGTTATAACAATCCTATAAGCCCCTTACTGCCACAGCTAGTTTTCACTTCCTGACAGAACAACATTTTTTAAATCTGAAATGTGTCCCTTTATGTGGAAATACATTTTTTAAACTTTTACCTATCCATGTGATTTAATGTGTTTTCATGTGACACATCGTGCTTCAAGTTACTACAAAATCTTCATAGTCAACGGTTTTATTGAAAATTCAACAGAATGAGCACATATTGCTTTTAACAATCCACTAGGAGAGGTAAGGGGAGGGCACCAATGGGTTAATGCAAGCTGGCTGCGCTTATATAGCTACACAGTGGAACCCCACACTATAAATCTTCTGGCGGTGCTCAGCTTTCAAAGAAACAGCTTAAATCCACAAGCATAAGAAGAGGAGTCAGCGGCACTCACCAACTTGATAAACGAGTTTCTTTATTCCAAACACGGCATAACAGACAGACGGGATGGATGGCCGCACCCCTGTTCGACGATCCCGGTCTTTGTGTCTGTTCCCCTAATAATGGAGTCCCCAACTACTAGCACCTGTTTAGCCTGACCTGCACTCCTATTCCTTCAATACTGTAGCAGAAAACGATAGTATACCCGCCACCCAATAGTCTCTGCTGTGCGAAGGCTCCTCAACCTTCCATCCAGTACTCCAACAAACAACAGGCAGGTTCAAATATTGCAAAAAGGTTACCAAACATTTATTGACAGTCCCATTTAAATATAAGACCTCATCTGTAACATCCCGTTACTTGCGTTTAAGTTATATTGGTAATCCATAGTAGGTCGCAGTATCGCAGCTGGAAAAAGTGCTTTTGTATGTTCCTGCCACCTACTATGGATTACCAATATAACTTAAACGCAAGTAACGGGATGTTACAGACGAGGTCTTATATTTAAATGGGACTGTCAATAAATGATAGGTAACATTTATGCAATATTTGAACCTGCCTGTTGTTTGTTGTGTGAAGGTAGAGAGGATTGAATCAATATTGTGTTATATGTATAAATTATGAAATCCCAAGCTTTTCTCCTTATAAGGCATTTCAGCTGAGCAGAATCCATTTTGTCAAGAATGATACAGCAAATATGAAGAAGCACCTAAGATGGGCACAGTCCAGGACGTGACATCCGTTATCGGCTTCCTCAGGATGTAACATCTGCTTATCAGTTCTCTTTCTGAAGAAAAGACTTAAACACTGGAAAATCACTGAAGTTTTGGCTAAGGCAATCCCAGAGACTTTTTCCCCAGAGACAACGTGGACCAATAAACTGTACTTAACAGCTGCCTAAATATGGACATACATCCGTTCCTCTCTCCTCTATTGCGCCTGGGTTTTCTGATTACAGTTA
>JAODAL010054386.1:0-24660 GCA_025379985.1 Phyllomedusa bahiana
CACCAGATTGAGGAGAGCAGAGGTGAGGCTGATCAATAGCTCTGACAGCAGTGACCCTGTGTGTTACTATAATAATGATGTGTCAGTGGAGCTCTGACTATACTAATAGAACAGATCAGGGAGGCATGTGAACAGTTCATACCCCTCCCTGCTCTGCTGTATTAGTGACACATTGTTATTATAGCAACTCACTTCACAGCTGCCCTGTGTCTGTTCTGACAGGGTTTGTTGTTGATTGAGATGTGGAGATTTGTATGCTAAGCAGGGGGTATAGGAACACATGCATCCCCTCTGCTCTGCTATTAGCATACACAGCTTCACAGACCTCTTCACACTCATAGATCAGCCCTCTCCCTGTTGTCTCCTGACTGTGTAGAGAAGTAGCAAGACCCTGCAGCAGATCTAGACAGGCACACACAGGGTTAACTCTGGCAGCAAACCTCCTCGCTCTTCCCCTGCTTTATAGAAGGAGAGCTGTCTATGTGCTGAGGGGAAAGGGGAAGAGGGAGGAGAAGAGGCAGACAAGAAGCAGGCCCCTCAATTCAAAAATCCTATACCAACAGTGACATTGAAGTAGGCTGAAAGCCTGTAGTGAGACAACTCCTTTAAGGATCATGCTTTGCTTTCATTATGCCTTTAACCCTGGGGGCGTTTTAGTGTACTTTTTGCTTTCCTGCAGGGCAATATTCTCAGCACTCACAGCTGATGCCCATCACATTCGCTGGGAGAACTAGTTATTCCAGTCATTTATTGCACTCAAGGCCTGAGTTTCTGTGGTAGATCCTGGGTCATTACACTGATTCAAGCCAATCAATGTTTCTAGTTTCTTTACTCCTACTGATCCAAGTCTCCGTTTGTCTGGAGTCCTGTACTGGTGTCTGCATCCCTTCACAAGCAGTGTCTGTGTTCCCTGCTTGGTCAAGACTAGAATTGCTAGGAAATTCACATGAACTTCTGGCATAATGTAACTCTGTTAGTTAGCGGGAGATTGAGTCACCTGCTACTAAATCCAGTGCATTTTTTTGTCACTATAAGAAAGTGAAGCAAAAAGCAATCGTAAGTTTTTGCTCCAACATTTATGGCATATGTATACCTGACAAGTGGCATAAATGTTTTAGTAAATTCCTCCATATATTTTTTATTAAGGACTTTTTGTTAAGTCTGATGATATCTAAAAGCTTGTGAGTAAAAGTGCTAGAATTTTGAAGCTTTTTAACTTTCATGCACTATTTTCCATCCCATAGACCAAAGCACAAAAGAAAATAGAAGTTTCACCTACCCCACAAGAAGGTACAAAGGGTCAAAGAGATAAATCCTTAACATCTTATTCAGGAACACAGGCTTTCATCTGTTTCCAGCTAGAACTTGCAAGTGCAGAGAAGATGAAGGTGTTTAAAGATGCCAAAGATTTACAACCAAAGGTGAGACCTTATTACTGAACTGACAGAATGTATTTTAGAAGAAAAGCTTAAGTACAGGACCTGCCTCCTGATACGATCTATACATGTACAGAGAAAAAAATATGTAACATAGAGAAATGCATCAAGGAAAACTATTACACAAAAAACAAATAAAACCATTTCATAGTTTGTAGTCCTAAATAAAGACAGATATTCAGTTCAGCCTATTGTCCTATAATGTTTATCCAGAGGAAGGCAAAAACCTTCATGAACTAGAAGCCAATTGTCCAATCTGGCAATCAGAAGAAATCTCTGGATTAGCTACCCTTCTCCAGAATCGTCATCACTATAACTTGTTATATTATTACACTCTAGAAATACATCCAAAGCTTTTTTTGAACTTTTTTTTAGTCAATTCAACATGACAAGTTCCTCAGGCAGTGAGTTCACAGTTCCTACTCTTACAGTAAAGAATCTCTTTCTATGTTTATGTAGAAACTTTCTTTCCTCTAGATGTATTGGTTGCCCCCTTGTTCTGGATACAGTCCTAGGTATAAATAGATCTTGGGAGAGATCTCTATATTAACCTTTGATATATTTAAACATAGTTATTATGTCCCCCAAAGCTGTCTCTTCTGTAAACTAAATAACTCTAATTCTGCTAATCTTTCTGGGAATTGTAGTCCACCCAGTCATTTCATTATTTTAGTTGCCCGCTTTTTAACCTGTTAAAGCTCTACAATGTCTTTCCTGTGCACTGGTGCACAAAACTGTACACAATTTTCTATGTGTGGTCTGACCAGTTTTTTTGTATAATGGGAGAACAATGGTCTCATCATGTGTATCTATGCCCCTTTTAATATACCCCATGATCCTGTTTGCCTTGACAGCTGCTGCCTGACACTAGCTGCTATAGTTAAGGTTTTACTGTCCACTAGGATTTCCAAGTCCTTCTCCATTTCACTTTTACTTTTATCAGTAGTATTTGGTAGCATTGCCCTTAAACTGTATGATTTGGGTCAAACGTTTTGTATAGCCTTCCACAAGCTTCTCACAATAGTTGGTAGGAATTTTGGCCTATTCCACATGCCATAACTGGTGTAACTGAGCCATGTTTGTAGGTCGTCTTGCTCGTATCTATCTTTTCAGCTTTGCCCATACATTTTCAATAGGATTGAGATCAGGGCTTTGTGATGGCCGCTCCAAAACATTGACTTGATTCTCTTTAAGGCGCTTTGTAACCAGTTTGGCAGTAGCTTCGGGTCATTGTCCATTTGGAAGACCTATTTCCGCCCAAGCTTTAACTTCCTGGCTGATGTCTTGAGATGTTGCTTCACTATTGCCATCATTATCAAGGAAAGACCAATTCTGAAAAACAGAATTCCAAAACGGAATATAGGATACAAATACCATAAAGGAAAATATTCCACTAAAACTTCACCTTTAATTTTAACTATTAAAAACTACCTCAACAACATATACCAATAGTCACAAAGCATAAAGGGACCCACCAAAATAAATCACAATAATCCCTGTTGGTCACAAGAATTATGTAGAGCCTATAATACCCTAGTCAAATCTGTTCCCCTAGGAATAGTACTCTGCGGGAAATCAGCGTCCCGAAAAGGACGGTCCCGAAATGAAGACTCCTTAAATAATTGTCCTTACAAACAAGGAATACAGATAAGGAGACCAACCAAACAGTAAAAAAGTACATAAACTAACCTCTGTAGACAGGATCATAAACAAAAAGCAAAAAGCAATGGCTTACGCAGAGACTATTGGTATATTTTGTTGAGGTAGTTTTTAATAGTTAAAATTAAAGGTGAAGTTTTAGTGGAATATTTTCCTTTATGGTATTCATTATTGCCACATAATCTTTTTTTGGCTTGGTTTCTGATTTTTGGCTTTGGCGTACCCGTATCGTTATCGACTCAGACTGTTGACTTTGCGTTCCCCTGACGATCCTGCACGTAGTAGCGTAGGGCTTGTCGACCAGTTGGGGTCTGCAATCTAGGGCAGCACGCCAAGTAGGCAGGGACAGTGGGTTGGGTGGCAGTCAGGGCCCACTGCACCTCCTCTGATGTGACATGCACCCATTGATGAGCCAGACTTGTGCAAGTCCACAATTCTCTTTCTGATATCTTGGCTGATTTCTTTAGACTTTCCCTTGATGTTACACATAGAAGCGGTGTTTCTGGTGTGCTTTAAAATATATCCACAGGTGTTTATATAATTAACTCAGATGTTGCCAGAAGCTTCCAAAGACATGACATCATGATATGGGCTGTCACAAATTGTTTAAAGGCATAGTAATCCTATTGTATGTAAACTTTTGAACTTGCAGAAAGTAATAAAAATGCCTTAAAAATTATCTCTCTGTCATTATTGTGGCATTTGGCAAACATGAATAATTGTGGTAATCCTAATTGACCAAAAATTCTAATTTCATGTCAGATAATGAGAAAAATATGCATATGTGTCTTTTAATACAGTGTATGTAAACCTCTGGTTTCAACTGTAAATTGAAAAATTAGGTATCATATACAAGATCTAAACTGCTGGCAACAAAAGTAAGTAAACCCCTAAGTGAAAATTAACAAATTGTGCCTAGATATCTTAACTCTCTTGAGCATTGAGTTTACTAGAGCTTCACAGAAACAATGAAAAATATGTAAAAGCAAATTATAAAATCGCAATCTAATACATGCATAGACCATTCAATAAATCTACCTCTAAAGCTTTATTAAAAATCTTATTACACTTTGTACAAAAATATGAGAATTCTGTATTCATACACACAAAACTGTATTATTCACATTTTGAAGTTGTCAGTTCAAGTCAGTTTGCTCAATGATACTTTTTCCAACTATGATGCTATTGTAAGGAGGATTAATGATATGAGATCTTGTTAAGTGGCCCAGAAAAAAGATATTATCTCTGTAGTTGTAGACTCATTAGTTCCTTTATGTTACAGGAAAAGATGCCAAAGCTTTTCTTGTATCTAGCAATACTGTAGAATGAAATTGCATCTGGCTTCAGTACCTTAAGGCAAAATATGTCTGTGGCAATGTTTTGTTTAAGGTCTTATCTGCTTCAATGCCCTTAACACGCACTTGCTATTACATTTTGAACATTGGTAGTCTTACAGTATACAGTGCCAGGCAGGTCACAATATTTGCTTGCTAGCTATTCATTTTAAAAAACAACTAAAGCTACAAACCTGAAACTACGTTATTATAGAGAGATTTAGCTAAGCAAGGTAATAGTGGACTCCAGTGTAGTAATGAATATTGAGTTCATACAGGACCTCTTCTTGCACTTTTTCATTCTGATACATTTTCAATTACAGTTGGATATAAACAACAGTTGATGATTGGTGATGTTTGACTCTCAAATATCATTTTGCAATCCAAAGTTTGGGGACTAAAGTTCCTTAGGGCACGTTCTTACGGCACAGGACAAATAGCGGTCCGTTAGCTGGACGGTATTTGTCCTGTTTTGCGGCCGTGCCCATGGCCACGGGGGGGATGGCTTTTCTCCGCGAAGAAAAGCCCTCCCTCTTCACATTGGCTTGCACAGATTCCGTCCGGTTTTGCGGCCGGACCGCGGGCGGAAAAACCGCCGGACGGAAAACCTGTGCAATGGGGACTGCTGCACGGGTTTTCCATAGAGCACCACTGTGCTCATTTTCGCCTGTTTTTCAGGCGGTCTGAAAAACCGCAAACCGGCTGAAAAGACGGCCGAAAACCCGTGCCGTGGGGACATGCCCTTATTGTTAAAAATGTTGGGGGCTCCAGAGGTCAGACACACACCTAAAATACGCCTCTGGATTAAAGGGTTGTAATCCACCATTTTCAGTAAAATATAGTAATTTATGACATTTCTTTATCAGTTAGTTTTCAGTTATTTCAGTTGCATAAAACACACACACTTATGCACTGTCTATAAAAATTATTATTATTATTATTATTATTATTATTATTATTATTATTATTATTGTCTAGTAGTGGTAGTTGTATTTCTTCTGTAATTTAGTTTAACTCCTTGAGAACCAGGGCCAAAAAGATCTTAATGGTCAGCTAAATTTTTTAGTTTTTGCCTCCTTGCTTTTCAACAGTCGAAACTTTTTTATCTTTTAAGTAACAGTTGTATGAGGACTTTTTTTACCCAGAAAAAGTTGTATTTTTGGGGGGGCGTAGTTCAAGTCTATAAATAAATTACTGCAGACTTTTCAACGTTAACATAAAGGGTGACATGTATTTATGGGGCTGAGCCAGTGTTCTGGTGCACTTTCAGTCCAAAAACTGGTGCAGCCCTATTCTCTAGAGGTATGAGCAGGCACTCTCCAAAATAAGGCACATTTTGCGGATGCCCACACTTTGTAATGTGCCCAAGATGTGGGGGCGTTCTGCGGGCATGTTGCACCAGAACTGCATGATTCTACACATTTATGACGCGAGGAAAGCAAAACTAGGTGCATAAGTGTTAGGACAGTAAGACCAAGTTAAAAGTGGTTTGCCTGAGTTGTCAGGTCAATACATTCTGGCACATTCTACACTGCTTTGAAGCTATTTAGAACTGGCCTCTATGCGTCTAAAACATACATGTTGCCCAAAGTGTTTTTCTGCATATGATTTTTTACACCATTCACATTTCACACTAAGGGCGACATGTATGAATGGGTCTGTTTTAATGTTCTGACATTAAATGCGCCAAAAGTGATTAGTCCGCCTAAATTCCCGATGTGTGTTGTATCGAATGAACATGGTTTGGCGCATTATGCTCCAGACTCAACAATTTGTAATGCACCAAACATGTGGGGGAGGGGGGGAATCTGGGGACATGTTGCACCATATCACACTATTAGACACATTTATAAATGTGGCTCGGCAAAAAACAGGCAGACCTATTTCAATGTGGTCTGCCTAAGCCTGAGTCATCGTAATGGAACTAGATTTGCTATTATGGCAAAAAAAAGTCCTTTATCTCTCAACTTATACCAGTAAAATAATAAAAAACAATTTATGATAATTATCAAACTATATTAAATTATATACATTTCATAATAAATTATATCATGTATAATTAACATAAATTATATAATTCCTAAAACATAAAATTATCTCCTATAAAATGTATTTAAGATTTATATAATCTAAAATTAATTAAAAATCTAAATTAATTAAACCAATACAGCATCTACCATAAATCCCTTTCTCAATCATGTTAACGTACCATAATCAGAGTTAGCGTATTATAATCAGTGATTACAAACACATCACAGTAGGCTAGAAATACTGTAACATAAAAAGTGTTAGAATAGCATGTCAGTGCATAGAAACTATGGTAGTGATTTTGCATGTTGCACCACAAGTCTAAGCAAGACCTGTGGTGTGTCGGCTATTACTGTATGTCAAATATACCTTTGGAACATTACTAATGTGCCTTCCTTATTACATTCTACCCTTCAGACTTTATTGCATGCAGCTTGCAGACCATCCTAATGCAGTCCTGACTCAGGCACACGGCTCCCACCAGAGACTGTTTTTTTTTTACCCTGCCAGACTTGACTAAGTGGCCAGAGGCTCCCCCTTTTGTTTAGCAAGTAAGCCAGCTCACCACTTCCCAAATGGATAAACACGGCTCCGCTTGGTCACACCTCACGAAATCCAAATTGTAGCAAATTGATCCAGCAATCCAAAAAGATAATTAAAAGTCCATAATTTATTGGCAATCCATTAAAACAGCAAATAACTGTGGCATAAGAATAGCTGACGCGTTTCGGGGAGACCACGCTACCCTTTACTCATAGCAATGCTATTATCTTTTTGGAATTTCAGGATCAATTTGTTACAATTTGGCTCCCCTTCTTGTGTATGAGCAGTAGCTGCGGTAACACTGATGCTCAACAAAGCCACTGAAATCATTCTAGAGTTCTCTGTTACCATTTAGGCTATGTTCACATGGTATAATTGCGGAACGTATTTCGCCTTGCAATTACGCCGTGTGCTCGGGAGCAGGGTGGGGAGGGGGGAAGGGGGAGGGGCAGCTCACTTGCCCCATAGACATTCATTATTCACGGCGCGTATACGCCGTGAATAATTGACATGTCACTTATCTCCCACCGCGGCGTCTTGTGGGAGCAGGGAGAGGAGATGTAATCCATAGTTCTCTATGAGAACTGTGGATTACCGTAATGATTTGGGCATATCTCGCCCCGTATTTAGCGCAGTACGGTGTGAAATATGGGGCGAGATACATCCCATTTTAAGCTGTGTGAACATAACCTTACACTCCTCATGACATTCAGGGGATCCTTTCCCAAGTGTAACCCAAACATCTAACCACAGCCCACTAGTTGTGGCTGCAATGTGGCCTCCTTATGCCACCAAATGTCACTCTCAACTTTAAAACCTGCCACTCATTTTCCCATTGAGTCTGCATATTCAAAATGAGGGGAGGATGGGGGAAGTCGTGAGGGTGGGGGGAGGAAAGCTTATATGCAAAACATCTGGAGCAACACCCTGATGTGTATCTTGATCATGATTGTGATTCTTTAATGGAACAAGAAACATCAGGTTTTCAACATGTTACAGAAGTCCCTTAGCCTTTTGAGTTTTTGTAGATGGATCACAAAGTCTGGGAGAGGATGGCAGATACCATACTAGATATGCAGTTGTCACCCAACATGAGGTTATAAGGGCAGAGTCACTTCCTTCTATTGTATCAGTGCAAGAGGCAGAACTGACAGCTCTCGCTGAGGCATGTAGACTGGCGGAGGGTAAAACAGTTACTGTCTATACAGACTCAAGTTATGCCTTCGGGGTAGCCCATGTTTATGGTCCTATCTGGAAGGCTTGAAGTTTCCTTACTTCCACAGATAAAGCCAATGGTGAAGCTATAAGCCAACTGATGCAAGCCCTGCTGCTTCCCTCCAAAGCTGCAATCATTAACACTGGAAGCAAGAGAAAACCGCAAGGTGGATGCAGCTGCAAAGGAGGCAGCCAAGTAGCCATGGCATGTAACAACAATGACCACAGAAGTACTTCAAATGTAAAGTGAAATCCCATGTTACAGTCACTGACTTAGAAAACATTTATTTATCTTCAAATAACATAGCGTAAGTAACGCATCTTCATTGTTTGCAAACGTACAAAAATAGCATGATAGCCAAAAATGAAAATGAAATACCTTGAGTTAGTATCCCAAACTTGGGTAGTAGAGGAGTGACACGCGTCTGTGCAGGCATCGGTTGTCCGTGTCACTCCTCTACTACCCAAGTTCATGAGTCTAGTGTTTGTTTTAACATCAGAGGGAGGTGACAGCACAGCCTGGCTCTTCCCCCTCCCTTGTCTGTGTGATACGAATCAACTCACAGTTTTTGTGCTCTCACTAGTCACTAGTCATTCTTATTAAACTGACGAAGAACTGCCCCATACCAATATAAATAACACTGATGCGCTGGAGATGACCCCCACTCTCTGATCCCTGACCGCTCACTGCAAAGTCTCCCTGAAGACAGTGAGAGGAAATGAGTTTGTGTCTCAAGCACATTCCGTGCTACTGAGCATGCCTGGAATGTGCTCACTACAGACAGGCATTCCGGCCGAAAAAGGCAGCGGGGAAAATGTATCTGATGACGTTTTTAAAAGTCTTTTCGGGTACTGGCATGCCGGAACGTCTTTAATACAGAAAAAAAAGCAGGGAGACGAAGAGCCGTCAGTCCTCAGGGAGCATGCGCGGGTTTATGCGCGCTCGCGATTTAGACCCAGGGGCCGCACAGAATGCTAATTGAAAGAGCCGGCACCCAATGAACAGAGAGGGGTAGGATTAGACCCAGACAAGGCAATTTTGTTTACAAAAAACAGAGAATAAGGGGGACAGAAGAAAACGAGACAGCTTTGAAAATGACTTTCTAATTGCAAGTTGTTTGTTTTCACTGTCCCCTTATTCTGAAAGCCATTTATTGAAACGATAACACCCCTTTAACCCCTTACCGCCGGAGCCAGTTTTGGCCTCTCTGACAAAGCCCCATTTTTTAAATCTGTCATGTGTCACTTTATGTGAGAATAACTTTTTGACTTTTTAAAACCTATCCATGTGATTCAGAGATTGTTTTCTCGGGGCCACATTGTGTTTTTAAGATAGTGAGAAATTTGGTTCCAAAAAAAAATGCTTGTTTATTTGTGAAAAATATCAAATTATCGTGAAAAAGGGGGAAAAAATTTTTACCAATTTCAACTTCAAAAATTTCTGCATGTAAAAACAGATGGTTATTCACTCAAAATAACTTATAACTAGCATCTCCCTGTCTGCTGTAGTTTGGCATCATTTTTTAAATGTCTTTTTTTTTTTTTTACGACTTTAGGGGGCTTATAAATTTAGTAGTTAATTTTCAAATTTTCAAGAAAATTGCAATATACAATTTTTAGGGACCAGTCCCAGTTCTAACGTGACTTTGATTGACCTGTATGTTAGATACCCCATAAATGACCTAAACTAAGAAACTACACCCCCTTAAGTAATCAAAACTGCATTTAGGAAGTTTATTAACCCCCTTAGGGGGTTTCAACGGAAATTTAAAACAAAGTGGAATTTAAATTTCCAAAATTTCACTTTTTTGCAGATTTTCAATTTTTATACATTATTGACAAGAATAGGTAAATGTGATCAGGTAAATGCAACTTAATATTGATTCCCCAGATTCGCCGTTTTAAGAAAATATCCCATATGTGGCCTAGTGCATTTTTGGCTCAACCACAAGCCCCAAATAGGAGGAGACTTACCGGACTCTGGGGTCTCATTTTCAAATTACGATTTTATTTAGGGGCCATTTCAAGTTTGCGGACACCCTAAAGGTTCCAAAACTCAATAAATACCCTTAAAAGACCCCCCTATTGGAAACTACACCCCCTTTAAGGATATATTTCCCGGGGTGCAGTGAGTATATCGGGCCCCACAGGCGTTTCACAAATTTTTTTAGCATTCGGCTCTGAAAATAAAAAAATATATATTTATTTACAATAATCTGCAATTTTTGCTGAAAAATGTTTTATTTTTACAAGGAATCTTGGAAAAAAAGCCCCAAAATTGTGTCGCAATTTCTTCCAAGTTCGGCAATACCCTACATGTGGAGGTAAACTGCTGTTTGGGCGCATGGCAGGGGGTACAAGGGAGGGAGCGCTATTTGGCTTTTGGCCCCACAGATATTTGTGGGCCATGCGCATCTCCAAAGCCCCCAAAGTACAAAAACAGGTGAAACCTTCCAGAAGTTTCCCATTTTGGGATTCAACACCCCTCAGGGATTTCTTTTAAGGGTGTATTTTGCATTTTGGGCGCACAGGTGTTCCGTAGTTTTTTTTTAGCATTGGGCCATGGAAATGGAGGGGGAAAAAGCAGTTCGCCATGTTTATGGGCTTCATTTTTACAGTATTCGCCATATGGGATAAATGACGGGATAAATTTACTTGGGGTCAGTACAATTACAATGATATAAATTTTATATTGTTTTTTATGTTTTATTACTTTTACACAATAGAAGCGAGTTTTATAAAAAGTTGCATTTTTATGTTGTCCTATTCTGACAGCCATAGCTTTCTTAATTTTTTTTCATATGGAGCTGCTTGTGGGGTTGTTTTTTACGAGATTAGTTGATGGTTTTTATTGGTACCATTACAGGGGGCATGTGATGCTTTGATCACTTTTTATTAGGTTTTTGTGAGGCATTTTGTACAAAATACAGCAATCTGGGAGTGTTTTTTTATTTTTATTTTTTACAGCGGTCACTGTGCGGTATAAGTGACATGCTAGTTTCACTAAGCAGGTTGATATGATTACAGCGATACCACATTTGTATATTTTTTAAATGTTTTACTGCTTTTACACAATAAAAACACTTTTATTTGAAAAGGAAAACACGTTTTTGCATCATCGCGGTCTGAGAGCCATAACCTTGTTATTTTTTCGTTTTATGGAGCTGTATAGGGACTTTTTTTTTTTCGGGATGAGTTGCGTTTTTATTGGTAAATTTCTTGGGGGGGCAAGACTTTTTTGATCGCTTTTTAAATCCGTTTTTTGGAGAGGCAGGGTGAAGAAAAATTACTGCAATCCTAGCAGTGTTTTTTTATTTTTATTTTTAATAGCGTTCACCGTGCAGTATCCGTGACAAGTAGTTTCACTCTGTGGGTTGAGACGATTACGGTGATACCCAATTTATGTATTTTTTTTTTATTTGAAAGACAAAAAAATTTTTATTGTGTAAAACAATATTTATGCATCGCTATCTTCTAATAGCCAGAACTTTTAATTTTTCCCTATATAGAGCTGTGTAAGGACTTTTTTTTTTTTTCGGGATGAACTGACGTTTAATTGGAATCACTTTGATGTTGATATGAGTTTTTGATGACTTTTTACTCCCTGTATGTGTGCGGTGAACAAAAAATCGCAATTTGTGACTGTTTTTTTGGGGTTTTTTTTACGCGTTAAACCGTACGGGTAAGTTAACATGACAGATTTATAGGGGGAGTCGTTACTGCAGCGGCGATACCCAAAAATGGGTACTTTATTTATTTTTTATCTTTTTTTTGGGCGATTTTGGCGGTTGCAAAGGGGAAAAGGGCGATGTACGTGTTTTTATTTTATTTTTTGTGTTTGTGTTTTACTTTTTTACACTTTCTTTTTACTTTTTCACACTTTTTACACTTTTCCCCAGTGGGAATTGCATGAACGATCGTCAGAATTGCAATAGGAGATCAGCATAAAGGCTTATAGCTGTATGCTGGTCTCCATGGCAACTGTCTGTCACGCTGCCCACAATGCATTGTGGGCATCGTGACGTCACCAGACAACCCGGATGCTCTCATTCAGTGTCCGGGCTGTCTGGTAGGAGACCAGTACCGGCGCTCGCGCCGTTCCTGCGCCGTGATCACGGGCAGCAGGAGCTCACTCCTGCCGCCCGCAGCTGCGATGTCGCGACCACAATGTCGCGACATCGGGGGGATAATTCCCACTGCAAGCAAATTCAGAAGAAAGAGAGACCTGGACTAGGGCAGGTGCTATGATGGACATTATCAAAAATGTGTGGTATGCATTGGGCATGTTGAGTACAGTGACTAGGTTTATCTAGTCTTGCATGACAAACTCTCTGCATAATCCAGTAAAACCTGTAAGGATTCCACAGAAACACTTGGTAAATCCTCTCTATCCGTTTCAACGAGTGCAGATTGATTACGTACAGCTGCCAAAAGTAGGGGTATATGAGTATGTGTTGTTGTGTATCCATATCTTTTCAGGATGCCCTGAAGCCTACCTCATGGTGAATGCCACTACAAGAGCTGTAGCCAAGAAACTGATGTCTGAGGTACTATGCCGATATGGAGTACCTGAGGTGATTGAATCAGACACAGGAAAATATTTACAGATGCAGATGCTGACCAAGGGAGTCATAAACTGAAACCTGGAGATTGGGTGGTGACCAAAAAGCATATTAGAGGGAGTCTTGATACTAAGTACGAGGGTCCATCCCAAGAGTTGCTGACCACATCCACCTCAGCGAAGCTGGAAGGAAACTGAATTGGAAACATGCCAGCCACTGCAAATCTATAGTTGTGCCTGAGGAAGAGGAACAGAAAGACAAAAATGTTTTACTTTCTTTTCATATGTTTGATACATATTGTCATTGAAGGGTTCTCTTCTTTATACACACAGAATAACTATGAGAACAGGTTCTTAAAACAGCATAAAGTTATATGGCAGGGAATAAGTAATGACATCAACTTAACTAATTGTTGGCTATGTACACACTCCCCTGTATCAGCTGAAAGTCTCCCATATTTAGCCACACCTGTGTAATGAGAAGAGTTGATGGGCGGATAAATTGGCAAGGAGACAAGGGACATTAAGTTGCAAAACACCACAGTGGCTATCTCTGTAGTTGGATGGATAACGCTCCCATGGTGGCAGAGGTATCTTACCAGTTGGAAAGGTAGTAGCCAGTATATGGCTCTTAAATGGTGGACTCCCCAGAATAGGAGTAGGACAGAGAAATTTGGAGAACTCACGTCCAAGGGTTTGCAGATAAGTTTTAACACTAGTGAAACCCTAGATGCATTTAAATTATATTCCCCGGAAATCTCTCATATAATGATTGTTCAGGCTCTACACCCAGCAGACCCACCTATGGAAACCCAGAAGGCGGGTACTGTAGCTATTTTAGCCAGACACCAGGGTGGTATATGTTCAAAAATGTTTAATTCCTTGTAGATTTAGCACACCGACTAGTGTTACAAAATTCTGCCTTTTGGGATTTGCCTCCTGAAGTTTATTGGGTATGTGGATACAGGGTCATGAAGTGGTTGCCTATAGGGGCGACGTGTATGATCATCGGCGTGTCGGAGCGCCTGTATTCACGTTTTTTTCCGTGAAAACTGTGCCTGATTTATGTTGGCACCCGAAGTGCGCTCATACATGCAGTGTAAAGTTCCCTGCGCCTCGCCAGTGTGTGAGGCGCATTGCGGAACTTAGGCACAGAAGGAATGCGCCCAACATGTGTTAAGTTTCTAGACAGGCTGGAAAGCTGGGAAAAATCATTAAGCATGTTAGTGAATAGCAAAAAGAGTTGTCTTTAAAATTAATGAATAAAGATAAATATCAAAGTTGAATAAAATCGTTTTCAATGTATAGAAAAAGTTGATCATTTAAAATGAAAGCAAATATATATAAGATCTGAAAAGAAAGAAATATCAGCTAAAAAAAGGTCTTAAGAAAAGGGAGAGAATTTCACTAATTTTACATTAAATAAGCCAATACTGATGTTGTACAGATGTGAATTTTGGTCTAATTTTTAAATAAAAAATTAAGATGTATTTGTTCTTCTTTCACCTTTTATTCTATTTTGTAATTACATCAAGAGCCAGCACAGCACAGGTCTTGCTGGGTCCTGTGGTTCTCCAAGCAGGATTTCTATGATCCCAGGGCTTAGTTTTGGGCGTATTTACGGACGTATTTATGTCCGCAAATACATCACCAACTCAGCCTAAAATAATGAACAATTAGCTTAGAATTGCTACCAATGGGAAATCCGGACGTATTTATATATATTTGCTTTCATTTTAAATGATCAACTTTTTCTATACATTGAAAACGATTTTATGCAACTTTGAGATTTATCTTTATTCATTAATTAATTTTATAGACAACTTTTTTATTATGATACTGTTGTAACTATTGTATTGCCCCATTACAATATGTTCTAGCTTCACTGCGGCTCCTCTGACTCAGGTAGACCACTTTGAACTAGATCTGCCTGTCGGAGCTGTAAGGCGCCTCACTTTGCCGACCGGCATTCATACATGCATCGGTGATTTCAAATCTGGTGCGTCCCGCCCCAGAACGCCCACAGCACGCCCATTGCACGCCCCTTCATGTTAGGCGCATACGAAAGTGGCGAAGGTTGCACCTAACAGCGCATCCCTGCATCCGACAGTGGAGGTGAGGCGCAGTATACGCCTGAAATCAGGCGCAATTCCCAATCATACATGTCGCCGTAGGTGTTAATGGATCCTATACATTGGCCCGGTTGACCCCAGCTACATTTATCATTCCTGCTGATCGTGTAGACCCACTCAAGTTTCCTAGACACATGTTATATAAGAAGGTTGCAAATAAGAAACAGAGACTTGATGGTAGGCCACATCTGGTCCAGACAAGTGTAGGCAATAAAATAGTCAACATCTTTTTTTTTTTATATCCTATGGTTATGTAAATATAGAGCTAGTTGGCGGAATGACATCTTTTCCTTCCTTAACTCAGTAAATTGGTTTAAAGGGTTAAATTGATGGCTTATTGGAATAATACAAGGGGTGTTGCAAGTTTTTATGGTATTGTTTTTAATAAATGTGATGATTAATGCGATCTTCTTTTGTTTTTAAAAGGCATGCAAAGCATCAAAGAAAAACGGGTGAAGTGCACCTATTTGAAACGCAATGAGAAAAAGGAGAGCAGATCTGGGTCAAGATAGCTGTGTTTACAGGGCTTGCCATAGCATAGTTCAGGGACAATCGACCAGCATTCACTAGGACTCTTGGGCAAGTCAGGTAGGGAAAGAAAACACCTGTCCGGATTTAAAGTAGGCTTGCCTGTATCACAAATGGAGGGAATTGATAGAGCCTTATTAGTAGAGAGGTATGTCTGTTTTCCTCTTTGTTACTGCTTTTCAGCCATATTGTCAGCTTACTACTTACTAAAGATTCTTTTCACTCAGCCTGAGGAAAAAAAAAAATCTATTCTTTGGCAAATTCCCAATTCTTTATTGTCAAGGCTCCTTGTTCTGAAGAAATATACTTCCATGGTAAAATGTGAAGAGAAACATACAGTATGTACCTAGTTATATGCCAAGGATAAATGCAATTTGTTTGAAGGACTAACAGTGATGAATGCTACTAGGAAACTTGCCAAAGTTTTGTGCTTAAAACTGTGTTTGATTGCCTCAGTAAAGTGTAATCTGATTCAGCTTCCCAGGCTGTGTGTCAGTAACCTCGAGTTTGAATACAACCAATTTGGATACACTATTGTGTTACCTTTAAGGGCACTTATCAGTGAGTATGAGGCATGCACCGAAGAAATCTTGTGTCAAGAGCTGACAAGAAAAGAGTAGACAAGGATGTCCAGTGAGGGGCGGAGATTGTGTGAGGGAAGATAAAAGGAAATTAAGGCAGTCATGTATGGGGAGTTAGGAAAAGGACACCCTTAAATGTCATGGTTGATACTTTTAACTGAATATACTGAACAATGGGTAGCCAGTAAAGGGATTGGCAGAGAGTAGAGGTAGAGCAGCAATGGGAAGAGAGGTCGATTAACTGTGCAGCAGTGTTGGGGATGGATTGGTGGGAAGAAACAGTGTTAGACGTGAGGCCACAGAGAAGAATGTTTCATAATTTAGGTGGGAGATAACAAGGGCATAAACAAGCAATTTCCATTGCCTCAAGGTTAAGAAAGCAGATTTGACAAATATTTTTCAGGTGGAGGCATCAAGCAGAATCAAAGGTTGATAACTAGTGTTCATCGAGCTGTTCTAGAAAAGCTAAGTTCTAGTAGAACTTCTCGAATTTTTAGAACTCGAACCTAACAATTTACTGTTCGTTCGAGTAAAGTTCTAGTTCTACACGCCATTTTCAGTTCTGTTTTCAGCGGCTTTCTGCACTTTTGGCAGTCATCCAATCAGTGCAAAGCACAGAGGTGTCAAAAACGTCATCGCTGAGGTGTAGGGTTCTCATTGGCTGCTAAAATCACATGACCATGTTATATATATATATTTCACTGTATTGCCTTGTGAATGCCATTTTTAGCTCACTCTCTGTACTGTACAGACTGTTCTTAGTTAGATAGCATTAGATAGTTAGGGTATTTGGTATTGCCGGCTTCATCTTTCCCACACCCAGAGGCTGTTATTTGGTGACATTTACAGGCTCACACAACGCCTGACTCTCACATACATGAATATATAATATACAAAGTGCTTTTATTTGCTAAATCATACTCAGTGAATCTAAAGAATTTAGTTTTGGAGGGCAAACTAAATAAAATATAACCTTTATTTAGATGATATAAAAAATTTATAGAATTCAATTCTTCTAATGTATTGTTTATACAGTGCTGCTACAGATCACAGTTGTCATGCAAAAACCGTCATGTAAATCAGACAGCAAAAATAATGTCAATTGTGATATCATGCAAAGGGACAAGAATAGTAGGTCATAAAAATTGTGGCACCTTTGAAATATAGTATAACTTATAGGGTAATATAGTCAAATAGCCCTGTTCAACCCTATTTTAATTTCTGGCCTTCTCCTATGACCTAATAGACGGGCCAAAAACCTCCTGATAAGGACGATCCCGTCCGGAACCTGACCCTATTACAGAAGTCCCTATATTGCCCTAACCATCACATAATAAACAAAAAAATCACATACATGAATCTCACATTAAATCAGTCCCAACATAGTACGGCACACCAGAGCTGTATCCGGATGCAGGGAGCCATATGTTTCTAGTCTGCCCTTATCTCTACACTGCCAATTTCTATGCCTACCAATTTTGTCCCTTGAAAAGGTAGTGGTAGGTACCGAAACATAAAAAAAAAAAAAAAAATAAGTATATAAAAATAAAAGTGTAAAAAAATACAGTTAAACATGCACACCGCCCTTTACCCACTATAAAAAAACAATCAACCCAAATAAGTTAAAAAAGTACACATATTTGGTATTACTGCTTGTGTAATGACCTATCCTATAAATCTGATGTTATTTTACTTGTATGGTGATCGCGGGAAAAATAAATAAATAAAAAATGGCAGAATTGCAATTTTTGTTCATCCTACCACACATGAAATAAAATAAAGAGAGATCAAACAAATCATTGGTACCAATGAAAACTTTATTTTGTCCAGCAAATAGAAAGCTCTTAGACAACTCCATGTATGGAACAGTAAAGAAGTTATATCAGAATATAGAGATGCATAAATATTGTTTTACGGAATAAAACATGTTTGTTTTCTTTTTAAACCGCTACAACATAAAAAAATTATATAAATTGTATATCACCACAATCGTATTTTTCAGTATTGCATGGTGAGCACTGTAAAAAATAAAAAACACTGCCAGGATAGCCGCATTTTCTTCATCCTGCCTCCCAAAAACGGATTCAAAGGTGATCAAATAGTCATGTGCCCCCCAAAAATGATACCAATAAAAACATCAACTCAATCTGAGAAAAAACAAGCCCCTACACAAATAAAAAAACTTATTTCACATGTGGTATTTTTTGGTGTTTATTGTGGAAAAAAACTGCTGGCACACTAGGCGACATGTATGAAGGGGTCAGTTTTAATGTTCTGACATTAATGCACCAAAAGTGTTTAGTCCGCCAAATTTCTCAATGTATGGCACGTCAAACATGTTTGGGGCATGGTTCGCCAGACCCGACACTATGGGAGGCATTTATGATCAGGTTTTTCACCCTTTTCCGATGTAAAATGCGACTAAGTGAGCAGTCTAAAATGTCTAATGCGCCTAATGAATGTGTTAGGCGCATTGTTCGTAAGACTCAACACTTTCAAATGCGTCCAACATGAGGGGGCGTTTTGGGGGCATTCTGGGGGCGTTGCACCACACTCGTAATATTAGACACATATGGATGTGGTTCGGCAAAACTAGGCACATTACTGCTCCGACAGGCAGACCTATTTCAATGTGGTCTGCCTGAGCCTGAGGAGTCAAAGTAGAGATAGATTTGCTGTTAAAGAAAAAATGTCCAATATTTCTCAACTTACACCAGTGCAATAATAAAAAGTGATTTATGATTATTATCAAACTATATAAAATTAAATTATTTAAATGTAATAAAAATGTTATCCTATAAAATTAATATAAAAATATATATTATCCCAAAATATAAAAATAGCTCCTATAAAATGTATTTAAATTTAATAGAATCTAAAACTAATTTTACAATAAACAACCCACTGATGATGTTGTTCAGATTTTTTAATTTTAAATTTTTACAACATTAAATTTGAAATGTATTTTTGCTGCTCTCACCCTTTATTCTACATACAGCAAGAATAAGCACACCACAGGTCTTGCTGGGACCTGTGGTCCACCAAGTAAGATCATTACCATAGTTTCTATTCACTTACATGCTATTCTAATGACTTTTCTTTTATTTCCAGCCTATCTATAGCTTTTATACATATTTGGTGCATTACTAATGCACCTGTTCCATAATGCGCCTAACACATAGACAAGGCGCGTCGAAATTTAGACCTCATTTATAATCACGCAAAAACACTTTCATACATCAGGCACATTATACACTGAAAACGAGACTCGACAATTCACTTCGAAGTGCCTTCCTTCATACAAGTCTCCCTATGAGATGCACCAAACATGTGGGGGCATTCTGGGAATGAATGTCGCACCACAATCGTACTATTAAACACGTTTATGAATG
Source organism: Phyllomedusa bahiana (assembly GCA_025379985.1). Lineage (NCBI taxonomy): Eukaryota > Metazoa > Chordata > Amphibia > Anura > Hylidae > Phyllomedusa > Phyllomedusa bahiana. The sequence goes on from JAODAL010054386.1 coordinate 19,410, forward strand.
TGACAAAACTAGACGCATTACTGCTGGAACTGGCAGAACTATATCAATGTGGTCTGCTGATCCAGAGTAGTTGCAGTGGAACTAGATTTGCTATTACGGCAAAAAATGGCCCTTATTTCTCAACTTATACCGAAAAATAATAAAAAGTAATTTATAATAATTATGAAACTAAATAAAATGTAATTATATACATTTAATAATAAATTTTATCATATAAAATTAATATAAAATTATGTTATATCTCAAATTATATAAATATCCCCTGTAAAATGTACTTAAAATGAATATAATCTAATTTTGTATGATTTATTTAGACAATAATTCTAGATTATATAATTTTTATATACATTTTAATTTTTGGGAAATTATTTTATTTAATATAGTTTGATAACTAATATCAGTAAGCATGGCACAAGTTGGCAGGAATTCTGTAGAATGTTTTCCACTTTTTCACTATGCGGCGCAGATAGGCTTTGCACCAGAATTAGCTTGTGCTCCACCTACGATGCGCTTGTATGTATGAACCACAGTTGGTTTTTCTGGTGCATTTTACACTGTTCTAAAGCTATTTAGAACTGGCATGTCTGCACCTATTTTATAGCTCACTGTCCTATAGATGGCACAACACATTTTAATGTGCCTCGCATGTGCCAAAGTTTGATGCAAAACCACTTTGTGAGCTAAAATGTTTGGCGCAAAACACTTTCATTCATACTGTCGTATTGTACACTCTTCTATATCTACAGGGTGGGCCATTTATATGGATACACCTAAATAAAATGGGAATGGTTGGTGACATCAACTTCCTGTTTGTGGCACATTAGTATATGGGAGGGGGAAAACTTTTCAAGATGGTGTTGACCATGGTGGCCATTTTGAAGTCAGACATTTTGGATCCAACTTTATTTTTTCCAATGGGAAGATGGAAATGTATCACATCGAACTTATTGAGAATTACGCAAGAAAAACAATGGTGTGCTTGGTTTCAACGTAACTTTATTCTTTCTTGAGTTATTTACAAGTTTCTCTTTGTTTACAGCCATTGACATGTTGCAGAGGTTAACATGTAAGGAGCGGATAGAAATTGTGTTGATGTCTGGTGAACGCAGTACCCGGGTCATTGCAGCAGATTTCAATGCAACGCACCCTACGAGACCACCCATCTCCTATTCTACAGTTAGCAAACTGCTTGCCAAATTTCATGAAACAGGTTCAGTGTTGGATTTGCCAAAATGTGGACGCAAGAAAACTGTCACAAATGAAGAAACATCAGTGGCTGTCCTAGCTTCATTCAGCAAGAGCCCACAGCGTAGCACTCGCCACATGTCACTGGAGAGTGGCATCAGTCGAACATCCCTTTGGCAGATATTAGCTACTCACAAATGGCACCTTTACAAAATCCAGCTGCTGCAGCATCTCAGCAAGGATGACACAGATCGGTGCCCTGAATTTGCAGGATGGGCAAAACAAAAATTGGAACACGACTCGCAGTTTACATAGAACATTATGTTCAGTGATGAAGCAAACTTTTTTGTGAATGATGAAGTTAACAAACAAAACCACCGCTATTGGTGGTATGGTGTGGTATATAGGGTACAAAGATAGTGGGGTCATTCTTCATCAATGGAAACCTCAATGCCACTGGGTATCTGAAACTGCTACATGATGATGTGTTGCCCTCTCTATGCACTGAAGATGGCACGTTCCCTGAGTTTTTCCAGCAAGATGGTGCACCACCTCATTATGGGTGTCAGGTCCGAGCATTCCTACATGACCAGTTTCCTGGAAAGTGGATTGGTCATCATGGGTCAGTTGAATGGACACCAAGGTCTCCCCATCTGACCCCCTTAGACTTCTATCTTTGGGGTCATTTTAAGGCAATTGTCTATGCGGTGAAGATAAGAGATGTGCAGCATCTGAATCAACAGATACTGGAAGACTGTGCTAGCATTTCTTCTGCGGTGTTGCTATCAGTGTGTCAAGAGTAGGAGAAGAGGGTTGCATTGACAATCCAACACAATGGGCAGCACTTTGAACACATTTTATAAATGGTCACAAACTTGTAAATAACTCATGAAAGAATAAAGTTTAAACCAAGCAAACCATTGTTTTTCTTGTTAAATTCTCAATAACTTTGATGTGTTACCTGACCCTCTTCCCATTGGAAAAAATAAAGTTGGATCCAAAATAGCCGACTTCAAAATGGCCGCCATGGTCAACACCCATCTTGAAAAGTTTTCCCTCTCCCATATACTAATGTGCAACAAACAGGAAGTTGATATCACCAACCATTCCCATTTTATTCAGGTGTATCCATATAAATGGCCCACCCTGTATTTAAAGCGGGTGTCCCTCTTCAAATTACAAAAATGGTGCATGTGAATTCATAGATGTCGCCCAGAGTTCTTTGAATTTTGCCTTGTGATATATTCTAGCTGAAATTTTTTAACTCTGTTCTAGAGTACCCTTTATTATGTTACTAGGAACTAGGGAAGATTACTCAAGAAACATTATCCTAAACCAACCATACACTTTAGAAAAATAGCCAAATTGATTATAAAATGTGTTTTGTGCTCTATGTTGCATGCATCATAACATTTATCATCAACCAGCAGCACATACAGGGATGTTCATACAAAGTTTTTTACATACTGAAAAACGGACCCCAAAACATATTCAACAATATTCAGTGTGATTTTACATTGAAAGCAATGTAAAACATGTATCATCGTTCAGATGTTTTACATGCGTCTTTCTGATGCACAAAAAACGGATCCGATCAATGAATTGACATGTCAATCCTTGATCCGTTTCCACGGCAGACACCTTATTTAGGATGCTTTCACACAGCGCAGTTTTGGTGCAGTTTTAGGGTATGTTCACACGATGTGTTGCGGCACGGAGGGGTCGGCAGCCCGCCGGCCCGATAGACATGCATTACTCGTGGCACTTATTCACTGCAAATAATTGACGTCACTTATCTCCCTGCGTGTACAATACGATCATATTGTACGAGCGGGAAGAGGAGGCGTAATCCATAGTTCTCTACGAGAGCTATGAATTACCGTAATTATAGGGTGCATTTCCCCGCGCATTAAGCGCAGTATGCCACGTAGTACGCAGCAAAATGCGCTCCAAAATAAGCTGTGTGAACATATCCTTAACTGAGCTCCAATTAAACTGCCTTTATTACCAGCAAGCTTCTTTCAGTTGTTTAAATTGTTCAGAAAGGTGTTTAAAGTAAATAATTTCTGTCTTTGAAGTCTTGTGGATTACCAACACACTCATTGATTACTCACTTTCCAATCAGTTTAGATAAGTGAAAAAAGCTTACTAAGGCCATATTCACACGGCTTAAAATGGGCCGTATTTCGGTCTGTAATTACGCGCCGAAGTGCGCAAATTACGGGCTGAAAACGGCCCATTCATTACGGTAATCCACAGTTCTCATAGAGAACTATGGATTACGTCTCCTCTCCCCGCTCTGCGAATCATGTGACATGTGAATTACCAGCGGCGTATATGCGCTGCTGGTAATGCAAGTCAATGGGCCGGCGAAGTGCTGCCTCCCCACTCCCTCCCCCGCTCCCGTCCCGCCCCCGGCCAAACGGCGTAATTGCGGGGCGTAAGCCGTGTGAACATGGCCTAATAATAAAAGCCGTTTAATCGGAGTGCAGTTAAAACTTCACCAAAACTGCGCTGTGTGAAAGCACTCTTAAAACTATAGGGTGCGTTTCTGCTATAGCAAAAATGCATCCAAACGCACTACACTTTGGGTTCGTGTATGGATGCGTCTTACGCATCGTCATTCACTACGTTTTTCGTATCGAAAAACGTATTGAAAAATGCCGTGTGCACTTACCCATGAAAATGTGTTGAGTTTTCTGGTCTTTAACTGGTCTTGCTCCAAGATATGCACCACACGTCTATGTTTTATATCAAGTTTGCAATTAGCTGTTTTAATTATATTGTGTTTGTCATCAGGTGTTATTTCTGTGCATTGTTGTTTTATTGATTTGTATTTTTCCTTTTACCACAATACTTTTTTCACAGTACATTTCACACACTTAATGCTCCATGTATGCATCAAAAGAACATCAAGAAAATCATGATGGAAATTGAACTGCAACTGACCAGACTAGTATCATGCTAGGCAATTTATTCTAACATAATATCTACCTAGTGAAGTTTCAATTGGAATAAAAAACAGAGGACTTAAAGTATAATCAAAGAATATATTAATATTATAAAAGACGACATCAAATATATCAGAAAATATATCAAATATTTAGAAAATATATTGCCAGGCTTGTACAGCAAATTATTTGGTGACCTCTGTAATACAAAGTTGTAACTAAAGAAATTATAGTTGTTCTAAATAATGTATTTAATGACATGCAGTGACGTAAAGTGCAGAGAAATGGTGAAAAGTACTGTCTGATGTTTCAGTAGTATATATATATATATATATAATATATATATATATTTTTATATATATATATATATTATAAATATATATATAAAATATTATGAGTTGGGTTTTTGTCTAAAAAAACTAGGGGGGAAGAGTAATACTAGAAAGTCTTATTCTTTCAACTAATGTAAGTCATATCCAGCCATGTGGCATGCCGCAGTGTCTTGCTGGAAGACAACTGCCCTGGGAAAATGTAGGTGAACGTGATCTGCAATTATGGATTTGTACCCAATTCCGTTAGAGTGAATTGGAAACGAAAATATTCCCCAGACCATAACACTGGCACAACCAGCTTGTGTTCTTCCAGCAACATTTGCAGTTTTTTTTCTCTGATGTTTCCTGCCAGACACCCCAATGTCCATCCGTTTTATGAAGCAGAAAACGTGACTATAGGAGAAGGTAACCGTTCACTAATCAGTGGAGGGCCAAATTCTATACTGCTTTGATAATTGAAGCCTTTGTTAATAGAGCTACAGTCAGTGTCGGACTGGGGGGTCCGGGGCCCACAGGGGAGTTGATCTTGGGGGGCCCACCCTACTGTACATGAAAATATTACCGACCTCTCGGACATAAACGCGCCCATTTTACCACATAATCAGTGTGCAAAACAGAACTGTATTGTGTAGTACAATAGCAAGAGAGTCACATATCTGTCTGTCTCACACGTCTGTCAGGCTAGCATATCATAGACACAGGGCTAAGCATATCCCCTCCATGTTTCCCTTGGTCCCGCACCTCACCACCTTCTAAAATAAACACCAGCAAGAAAAAGAAAAC
>JAODAL010054387.1:0-24660 GCA_025379985.1 Phyllomedusa bahiana
AAGGGTGCCCAATGAACAAAGCTAATGCGCCAAAGTCAAAAAACACGTATCTGTAATGTATTCTGATAATACATGGTATTTTTGGCACCTATCAATTAACCTGTGGTAACTACAAAATTGCTGGATTCAAATTTAACTGCAATGTGGCTCTATCAACAAATCTGGACTGGGCAAAAGTGCAAAAAACACGTATCTGTAATGTATTCGGATAATAAAAGGTATTTTTGGCACCTATCAACCTGTGCTGACTACAAAATTGCTGGATTCTAATTTAACTGCAAGGTGGATATATCAACAAAGATGGAATGGGCAAAATTGAAAATGAACACCTATCTGAAATGTATACTGATAATTAAAGTGGAGTTTTGCACCTAACAAAGAGACCTGCAGTTACTAGAAAAGATGTGTATCCTAATAAAAGTTCAGGCTTCTCAATATCCAGGAAATATTTCAATAGAAAACTGTTAATAATAAAGCTATTGCAGTGCAATGTCTACACTAAGTCTTGGTGAACTTTATCCAGTATTCTTTATAGAGCTTGTCTGTGTTCGCCCGCGGGGGCCCCCCCTCCGCTCCGCCCCGTGACTTTACAGCGGTAGATGCTCCTTTAAAATTCTCTACCTAACTACATAAAATCTTCCAATCTCTTATCTAACTAAATTGTAAGGATCACAGCTAACAGTATAGCTTTCTCTGTGAAGAAATAGATTAATTTTGCTGAGTTGTTTGGACACAAGCAGAGCGCACGTCCTTCTGCTCTGAGACGCTGAGAGACACTGAGGCTGAACAGGAAACGCTGTTCTATGTAAAACGAGGTCATGTGATTTTTCCAGCCAATCGCAACCATACACATCCCAGTCATGACGTTGCCACACACATCTCACCCTGCTCTATCTGTAAGCGATTTGCTGGCCGCCAAAATGACAGGAAGCGCCGAAAATGGCGCGATCTTAATAGATGATGCACAGATTTTAACCTAAATTATCGCATGATCTAAAAAATTCGATCACCATAAAAACTGTGCCGATTTCAACTTTGTCGATAAAAATCGCTCAACACTACTTAGCAACAATGAATTTAAAGGGCATGACCAAGATTAGGATCCAGATGATTAGAAGGGAAAGAGTATGGGCCTGTCAGGGCTGGGAAAGCCAAACTACAAAGGGGGTCACTCACATAGGAGTGGCTCATCTCAAACCTGGTGAAGCATCCACAACCCTTTTCCCGCCCAGCTTTGGCAGGCACAGGAGATTTTGGATTAGGGGAAGAAACAATGTGAAACACACTCAGGCTCAGAGTGTAATAATGTTTTAGGGGGGATTGTTAAGGGAAACATATATATTTCTAATGCTTTTGTAATGAAGTTTGTGGTGCAAAAACATTATTACACATATAAGCTTAGCTGAACAGCAGAGATATTCCAAGATGGCGCCTGCTTCCTGAACCACTCCCCACCATGTGCCAGCATGGACCTGGGTGGAAACCATGACCATATCTGGAGAACCAATCAACTAGTGCCCCATTCCTGAAGACTGCACGAAACAAAGGAACCTAGCCACGCCCTGAAGCCAGTTTGTAAAAATCCATTGTATTGTAATAAAGTCTCTCTCTTCTGGGTCTGCTTCACACTGAGGAGGAACTCATACCAGCTCTGTGTCTGGTGTCATTTCTTCATGCCGGCAATCAGTGTTCAATTTGGACAGCAGTAGTCATGCAGTGTACCCCTGAACACCATTGCAGCCAGTCAAGGCTCCACCACCTCTGCAGAAGGGAGCTGTTTCTCTTTGCCATCATCTCCCGGTCCAGATGCTCCTTCTCCTCGCTACTCATGGCGCCAGCAGTCGTTCAGCGAGGCGATTGCAAAGAGACAACAGTATGCGTCTAACCATCCTAAGGTGCAGCAGCTGACCGTGCTCCTGTCCAAGTTGTTGGTACTGCAGGCCTTCCCTTTCCGAATGGTGGACTCTGCACCATTCAGAGAACTAATGGCTTGTGTCGAGCCGAGATGGAGAGTTCCAAGCCGTTATTTCTTTTCCAAAAAGGCAGTACCAGCACTTCATAAATATGTAGAACAGAAGGTGGGCCAGTCCTTGAGCTTATCGGTTTGTTCCAATGTGTACGGCAGCATGGACGTCTGGAATTGTAACTACGGTCAGGGCCAGTACATGTCCTTTACGGCCCATTGGGTGAATGTGCTTCTTGCCCAGGCACACCAACAACTTGGACACCACCACCACCATCTCAGCCTCCACAAGTACTGCTCCATCATACCACATGTGTAGGGCACAGCGGTGTCACGCAGTTCTACACCTGGCTTGCCTCGGCGAACGAAGTCACACAGGGAAGGAACTGCTCCGCGTCATGCAGCAAGAAATCGATGTGTGGCTTTCTCCGCGCCAACTGCAAATCGGAACCATGGTGATGGACAATGGGAGGAACATGGTTTCCGCGCTGCACCGAGGAGGGATGGTCCATGCGCCCTACATGGCGCACGTGTTCAATCTGGTTGTGAAAAGGTTCCTGAAGTCTTCCATCGATCTTCAGAACATTCTGAAAATTGCCAGGAAACTGTGCATGCACTTCATCCATTCCTACAAAGCCAGGAACACCCTCCTCGAGTTGCAGTGGCAGAACGGCCTCCCCCAACACACTCTGATATGCGTTGTTTCCACCCGTTGAAATTCCAGCCTACACATGTTGGACCAACTGTATGAACAGAGAAAGGCCATTAACGATTTTTTGATGATCCAGGCAGACAGGAGTACTCCCCTTTGTAACGTTGATGTCAGCCAGTGGCAGCTCATGAGTGACACCTGCCGTTTGTTGAGGCCATTCAAAGAGGTGACGTTATTTGTCAGTCGCCAGGACTATGGGATGAATAACATCATTCCACTGCTACATGTCCTGGAACAGATGCTGAAAAATCTGTCTGGGCAGAGGACTGGAGACGTGGCGACTACATCTCGCGGCCACATTAGTCCGGTGGGGACTGGAATGGAGGAGGAGGAGGACATTGGAGCAGAAGCATTGTCTGGTGAAATGAGTGGATTTTCTACCCAGGTGACAAGAGAGGAGGAGCAGGAGCAGCTGGAGGAGATGGAGATGAGGAAGACGAGGCAGATGACCCGCAAGCACCGTGGCAGTATACAGTGGAGATGGAGGCAGGGAGCCCCTCGGAGTCACTTGTGCAGATGGCGCACAGCATGCTGATTTGCCTGGCTAGTGACAGCCGAAAAGTCACCATCCGGCAGAGGGATGACTTCTGGCTCTCCACTCTATTGGACCCTCGCTACCGGTCCAAAATGGGAGCTTTTTTCCCAGCTGCTGAGAGGGAGGACAAACTCAAATACTATAGTGAAATCCTCCGTAATCAGTTGGCCGCTGCCTATGTGTGGCATCGTCCCTTCTCTGACAGGTCTGACCGGTTCTTCAGCGCTCACGTACTACTGCCGCGGCTGCTGGGGGGAAGGGGGGGGGTAGGAGCAGTACCAGCTCCATCAGCAGCAACTTAAGTCTGGAGTCACTGATGAGCAGCTTCGTTCACCCGCCTAGTGAGGAGGGCAGTCGCCAGCAGCAGCAGCAGCAAGACCTGGAGCAGACCCTGAACCAACAGGCGGTGGCCTACTTGGACAGCACTCTGCCACCCCAGTTAGAAGATCCGCTGGACTACTGGCAGCCAAACTGGATGTGTGGCCGCAACTTGCCGAGTTTGCAGTGGCGAAGCTGTCCTGCCCGGCCAGTCGTGTTTCATCAGAGCGGGTGGTCAGTGCGGCGGGGGCCATCATTACCCCAAGGAGAACCTGCTTGTCCACGGGAAATGTGGAACGACTGACCTTTGTCAAGATGAATCAGGCGTGGATCGGCCAGGATTTCCACACACCAATGCCTTAGGCATCAGACTACATCAGCCATGACGCCTCACCAAAACTGTGAGAAATGAGTCTGGGTTCAAACTACCTGCCTTAGCCACTAGTCTGATGCCGCCACCGGCCTGATGCCACACATCTGCTGACAGTTTCTCCATCTGCCACCAACCATTTTTACCAGGGACTGGTATTGCCACCCACCTCCACACTCTGCCACTCTATGACCTCATGCTGCTGCTGCTGTTGCTGGTGCCGTGACATCCACACTGTGTCATTGTGCCACTCTCTGACCTCATGCTGCTGCTGCTGTTGTTGCTGCTGCGGTCACCTCCACACTGTGTCATTGTGCCACTCTCTGACCTCATGCTCTTTCTTCTGCCGCCGTCACCTCCACTCTCTGTCATTGTGCCACTCTGTGGCCTACTCCTGTTTTTGCCACCTCCAGAATGTCATTGTGCCACTGCCTGACCTCATGCTGCTGCTGCCGTGACCTCCACACTGTGTCATTGTGCCTCTCTGTGGCCTACTCCAATTTTTGCCTCCTCCAGAATGTCATTGTGCCACTGACTGACCTCATGCTGCGGCTGCCGTGACCTCCACACTGTGTCATTGTGCCACTCTGTGGCCTACTCCTTTTTTTGCCACCTCCAGAATGTCATTGTGCCACTCTCTGACCTCATGCTGCTGCTGTGGCTGCTGCAGTAACCTACACACTGTGTCATTGTGCCACTCTGTGGCCTACTTCTGTTTTTGCCACCTCCAGAATGTCATTGTGCCACTCTCTGACCTCATGCTGCTGTGTCTGCCGCCATCACCTCCACACTCTGTCACTGATAATGCCACCTAAGCCCTCAGCTTGTTTTTATCCAGCTGTCGCTGCCATGACTTTATCAGGCTACATTCCCCCCTTCAGTTTTTTGTTCAGTTTTGCCCTCTTAAGTGCCCAGGGAATTTTATAGTGAAGCGATTCTAAGAACGGCGGCAGTCATGTGCGTGTCATACTAAAACACAACATTGTATGAAGACCAAACCAAGCTCCCTCTGCATATTTAAGCATGGCACAATGTTCTACAGCACCATGCAGGCTCTGTGCAGCCTGGAAATAGCTGTTTTCTAACGTGATTCGTTCCGAAGTAATTCGGACCGAAACTAACTTTGTCGGAAAATTCGGCGAAGTCACCGAATCTAATTTTTGAGAAATTCACCCATCTCTTACCATAAGGCTTGACACAGCAGTTAGAAAGGATACCTCTAGGTGTCACTAGAGTAAGGGGCTTTAGAAAAGGAGGGAGGAACGCTGGATGAATAAAAGACAGAGGGCCACATGTATGAAATGGTTTTGGTAGAAAACTCACTTTTTTCCCCATAGAAACCGATGGGCAAAAAAGTGAATTGTTGAACTAAATCGTTTCATACATGTGGCCTCGAGGATCTGGAGGGGCAGTGTCAGCTGGGACGCAGAGAGCAACTTGAACGGCAGCCGGAAGGAGGTTCTAGAGTGATCACCTCTTATTAAGCGCATCTGGATTGATTGGTTTTCTCCTGGTAAGCCTGTTGGAGTAGAAGGACACATGGACACAGAGGGCGACATCTATGAAATTTGGCATTTAAACACGAAATTTCATGCGCTTAATAATAGCCTAGAATAAGCCTGATTTATGAACTCGCTCTTCAGCGGGTCATAAATCAGGCGCCTTCTAGCGCTAGTACGACATTTCTGGCTCAGGTAAACCACTTTGAAAGTAGTATACCTTTTCCAGCAGTAAAGCGCCTAGAAATGCCACAGCGAAGCTATAAATCTATAGCTTCGTATGGTTCTAATGTGCCCCACTTCCTGCACTCCCCAACACCGTGAAATCGGGCACATTACAAAGTTTCGCTTGCGCTTTGTAATGCGCCTGATATTGGCGTACGGGCCATTTAAAAATGTAGCAAAAGGGGCTGCGCCTGATATCGGGCTGAAAAGACACCAGATATCTGGTACAGCGCCGTTCATACACGCCACCCAGAGTCTGGACAAAGAGGGAGACCCTTGTCCTACAGGCATGTGACCAAAGTATGTTTCAAAGAAATTAAACCTGTGGTGTTCGGCCCTGGCAGACTCCACATAATAGTTTCAAGAAAGTATTCTCTACCAAGTTCTAATTCCATTCCATAAAGTTAACCTGAAACTGGGTTACAGCCTATTCTTCTTTTGCTTGCCAATAGTGTTGAGCGAACAGTAAAAAGTTTCTAGTTCGATTAGAACCTCGAACTTTTGTAAGTTTGGTTCGAAGTTCTATTAACACTCTAACTTGAACTTCGAACCCCATTAAAGTCTTTGGGAGAAGATGTTCTGGTTAAGTTTTATACCTATACAGAAGTGGAGAAGCTATAATTACCATTCATAACAGAAAACTGGATATGTGGAACAACTTAGTGAAGAAAATTTGGCTCTAAGCGTGACAGAAAGAAATAGAGAGGCTAAAATACCTTATTCCTTTCAATGGCTAAGAGAAAAGATGAGTACAGCTTGCAAACAGTGGCATAGCTATAGGAGGTGCAGCGGTAGCAACTGCTACGGGGTCCTGCATCCTGAGGAGGCCCAAAATCCCCTTTGACACATAGTGGATTTGGAGACGGTGTTATACAATTAGTGAACCCCCAAAACTGCAAAAACTGAAATTTTGGGCACTGAGTATCATTTAGCAAATCCAAGCACTCTGTATAATATATATATATCCATGTATATGAGAGTAAGGCGCTATGTGAGCCTGTAAATGTCACCAAATAATAGCTTCTGGGTGTGGGAAAGGTGCAGCCAGCAATACCAAACTCCCTAACTATTGATGTCTATGGAGAGGAAAATGCCATCTAACTAAGAGCAGTCTGTACAGTACAGAGAGTGCCCCTTTCATTTCATATAGTGCTCTGAGTGGGGCTCTCTGATTGGTTGCTATGGGCAACAAAGAGAATTTTAGACCTGGACAGTTTCCATACATGTGGCCCTTAGAGTACCAAATTTGATTGTTGAGGTCAACCATCAGCTACAACTATCCTTTGATGTCTATATTAATCTAGTAATAAAGCTTTCTGTAGATAGTTTTCATGTTGAAGTGTGTATACTTTTAAGACATATATGCTTCTCTATGAAACAGATTTCAGAGTAAGGGATTTTATACCTTTTTGATTATTTATATTACCTGACATACTCTGTTGAATCTGGGTTGTCAGGAACATTGGCAGCTGCAACTTTTACACTATGCTGACAATTCAACCCTTCAAAGTAACTAAAAATAACACAAAGGGCGACATATATGAAGGAAGGCGCATTGAAGTGAATTGTCGAGTCTCGTTTTCAGTGTACCATGAGCCTGAATGTATGAAAGTGGATTTTGTGCGATTATAAATGGAGTCTAAAATTTGACGCACCTCGTCTAACATGTATAAAGACTACAGATAGGTTGAAAATAAAAGAAAAGTCATTAGAATAGCATGTCAGTGAATAGAAACTATGGTACTGATCTTATATTAGAGATCAAGTGATTAAATAGTATATAGACACATCAAGATGGGCATACAATAATGCCACACCTCTCACACACAATACATTACCAAGTGTATACAGGAATGGAGGAGATGCACTGCCAAGGAAATCCCATTTCCTTGGCAGTGCATTATTGTATGCCCATCTTGATGTGTCTATATACTATTTAATCACTTGATCTCTAATATAAGACACTAATACTAATGTTAAACATTATAACTAGAGATGGGCGAATTTCTCAAAAATTCGATTCGGTCACTCCGCCGAATTTTCCGACAAAAATAAATTCGGGTCCGAATACTTTTGGGATAAACGCGTTAAAAAGCAGCTATTTCCCGGCTGCAAAGCCTGCGGGGGCTGTAAACGTTGTGCCATGCTTAAATATGAAAAAGGGGCTTGGTTTGGGGGCTTAAACAATGTTTGTTTTTTTAGTATGACACCAAAACGCCCCCTTTAAATCGCTTTACTAAAATTCCCTGGCCTTTAAAAGGGCAAAACTGACCAAAAAACCAAGCGGGGAAAGTGCCTGAAAGTCATGCCAGAAAAGCTGGGGAAAAAAAAAAACTGAGAGCTCAGGTGGCCCCAAATTTGTGACAGAGTGGGAGGGGACGGGGCCCACAGCACATGAGGCAGGGAGTGGCACAATGACATTCTGGAGGTGGGGAAAACCGAGGAAGCCACAGAGTGGCACAAGACGAGAGGGAGGTCACGGCGGCACAAAAGGGTCAGGCAGTGGCACAAGACATTCGGAGGTGGGAAAAAAAATAGGCCCAAGTGTCACAATGATACATGTGGAGGTCACGACAGCAGCAGGAGAGCAGGCAGGGCACAAAGACATTCTGGAGGCGGAAAAACAGTATTTAAGGGGCCCAAAAAAGGTGGGGGACAATTACACAGTGGGGGGAGGTCACGGCGGGGCAGCAGGTTAGATACGGCAGGGCACAATGACAATTTTGGAGGCGGCAAAAAAGTAAAATTTTGGCCCCCAGAGTGCAAAAATCACAAAGTGTGGAGGGCACGACAGCAGCAGCATGAATCAGGCAGTGGCACAATGGGCATTCTTTGGGGGTGGCAAAACGGAGGGAAAACCACATAAGGCACAATTTAATGGAAAAGGAGGTCACGGCGGGGCAGGCAAAAAAAGGGCGGGAGTTTGGGCCAATGACACAGTGTGGAGGGGCCCCCGGCCGGGGGCCCCAGTTGCAGGGGGGATGAGGCCCGAAAGTGGCACAATGACAATTTTGGAGGTGGCAAAAAAGGAGGAAGCCACAGGGGCACAATGACTGAAAAGCGGAGGGGGGGGAAGGCCGGGGGGCAGCATTAGGGCGGCAGTGGGACAAAAGACCAGTGTGGGGGACAAAGGCACAGCCACAGCCAGCATGTGGTCAGACGTTTGGGACAATGACACATTTTTGATGTAAAAGGCAACCCGCAACAGCACACAAACATGAGGTCATAGAGTGGGCCCCAATGACGAGTTTTTAGGTGGGTTTGGGAATACCAAACCCTGGGAAAATGGTGGTAGGCAGATGGGGAAAAATTCACAGATATTTTGGCCCTCGGCGGGTGGGGGCATCAGAAAGTTTGGGTGAGGCGATAGTTTTAACCCAGATGAAAGCCTAAGGCAAAGTTTGTGTGGAAATCCTGGCCGATCCACGGGCCCGATTCATTTTTGGGCAAAGGCAGGGCGTTCCCCCTTTCCCCGGGCAACGGGATTTCCCTTGGGGGCGAAGGCCCCCCGCACTGAACCCCCCTGCCTGAGCCACACTACAGGGAAGGGGGTTTGGGAGGGCAGCAACTCCACTGGAAACTCGGCCAGTTTCGGCCACACATCCAGTTTGGTGCCCAGTAGTCCACGGATCTTCTAACTGAGGTGGCAGAGTGCTGTTCAAGTAGGCCAACAACCTGTTGGTTCAGGGACTGCTCCAGGTCCTGCTCTGCTCTGCTGCTGGCGACTGCCCACCTCACTAGGCGGGTGAAGGAAGCTGCTCATTCAGTGACTCCAGACTTAGGTTGCTACTGATGGAGCTGGTACTGCCCCCCCCCCACCTCCCCAGCACCGCGGCAGTAGTACGTGAGCGCTGAGACCCCCCGGTCACAACCGTCAAGGAGGGACGATGCCGCACATAGGTAGCGGCCAACTGATTTCGGAGGATTTCACTATAGTATTTGAGTTTTTCTTCCCTCTCAATAGCTGGGAAAAAGGCTCCCATTTTGGACCGGTAGCGAGGGTCCAATAGGTGGAGAGCCAGAAGTCATCCCTCTGCCGGAGCTGACTATTGCTGTCCCTAGCCAGGGAAATAAGCATGCTGCGGGCCATCTGCACAATTTACTCCGAGGGGCCCCCCTGCCTCCATTCCACTTATAATGGGCCCCGGTGCTTGGGGGTCATCTGCCTCGTCTTCCTCATCTCCATCCACCTCTTACGCTCTCCTGCTCCTCCTCTCTTGTCACCGGGTAGAAAATCCCTAATTTCACCAGACAATGCTTCTGCTCTAATGTCCTCCTCCTCCTCCATTTCAGGTCCCCACCGGACCAGGTGGCCAACGGATGTAGTCGCCACGTCTCCAGTCCCCCCGACAGATTTTTCAGCATCTGTTCTTCATGACATGAAGCAGTGGAAGACGTTATTTCATCCCGTAGGTCCCTGCGCTGACAAATAACTGTTGCCTCCTCTAATGGCCTCAACAAACTGCAGGATGTCCACGCATGATTCTGCCACTGGCTGACATCAAAGTTAACACAGGGGAGTACTTCTGTCTGTCCTGGATCATCAAAAAATCATTAATGGCCTTTCCTCATACAGTCGGTCCACATTTGCAGGCAGGAATTCCAGCTGTGTGTTAACATCGCATATCATATGTGTTTGGGGGATAGCAGTTTCTGGCCCGTGCAACTCAGAGGTTTTCCTGGCTTTTGTAGGAAGGAAAAAGTTGCAAATGCACAGTATCCTGGCAATTTTCAGAATGTTCTGAGATCGGTGTAAGACTTCAAACCTTATTCACAACCAGACCTGAAACACGTGCGCCATGCAGGGCGCTCAAGGACATCCTCCTCAGTGCAGAGCGACACCATGTTCCTCCCATTTGTCATGTCACCATGGTTCCGATTTGCATGTTGCGCGGAAGAAAGGCCACACACTCGCTTTCTTGCTGCATAGACGCGGAGCAGTTCCTCCCACTGTGTGACTTTGTTTGCCGGAGGCAAGCCATGTTAGAACTGCGTGACACCGCTGAGCCCTATACATGGTAAGATGGAGCATTAAATTGTGGAGGCTGAGATTGGTTGGTGATGTTGGATAGGGAGGAGCGGACAGTGGCGCAGGTGCAGCATTTTGACAACGGGAGGAGAAAGCGGCGTCCCTGTCAATTTGCATGTGTGCCTGGGGCTGGAAGCACATTCACCCAGTGGGCCGTAAAGGACATGTACTGGCCTGACCGTAGTTACTAGCTCCAGACGTCCCTGCGCTGCCGTGACACCTTGGAACAAGCCGATAAGCTCAAGGACTCACCCACCTACTGTTCTACATATTTATGAAGTGCTTGCTTTACTGCCTTTTTTGGAATAGAAATTACGGCTTGGAACTCTCCATCTCGCTCGGCACAAGCCACAGTATCACTGAATGGTGCTGGAGTCACCAATTGGAAAGGGATGGACTGGCAATACCAACAAGACAACTTGATCAGGAGCATTGTCAGCTGCTGCACCTTAGGATGTTGGGACGCATACTGTTGTCTCATTGCAATCCCTCTCTGACCGACTGCTGGCGCCATGGAGTAGCGAGGAGCAGACATCTGGACGGAAGAAGATGGTCAAAAGAGAAGACAGCTCCCTTCTGCAGAGGTGGAGGAACCTTGACTGGCTGCACTGGCATGCCGAGCCACTGGCCGCTGCTGCTGCTGCTGTTGCTTTGCGGCGCAGTATAGAAGACCACCACATCAGAGCCTCGTTTCTCCCCAGCGCCACCAATGGTGACCGCATGTGGTTGTACCAGGGCCGTGGTGCCACATGTTTAGCTACCTTGCCACGCTTCACTTCTGCCCACAGATTCTACCTAGTACCAATATTCCGGCTCCTCCGGTGTCTTAGCAAAGAATTGCCACAACGCCGAGTATCGGATTTTAACCGCAACGCTCCGCACTGATGACTACTGCCTACGCTGTCGTCGCTGAGCCCTCCTGTGCCGCTAAATTTCTTGACCTGTGAAGCTGGCTGCTGCAGCTGCCCTGACGCGCAGCTGACAAGCCCCTCTCTCCTGACGATGATGAAGAATCAGAGGGATATTGCCCCCATTTTCTTCGCTGCCAAGTAGCTGGCTGACTGCCTCCTCAAATTGTTCATCCTCGCTATAAGTGGCCGCTCGAGCCCAGACCACATAGTAATCTCTGGCTGAGGGAACCATGGGACAGAGGTCGGGGCTGAGGACAGGGTGAGGGCCGCTGAGCCCCGCCCCCGGGCCATGCCACTAAGGTTTGTGGTCCTGAGGTTCCCACCGACCACTTGGCTGGGGTTGTCAGATGTCACTCTGGGAGGAAGATGGATGACCTATCAACCAATCAAAACCTTGGTTGGCTGCATACAACACACGGGCCGCTATGATTGACAGCGGCAGGTTTTTTTTTTTTTCTTTTTTTTTTTTTTTTATTTCTTTCTTTTTTTTTTTTTTTTTTTTTTTATTCTTATTAGGCCTCGGACCGAGTGACCCCTGCTGCGACTTCCCCGCATATGCTGGTGCTGCGACCTGGGCCTGTTCCAGAATTGTTTGTGCCACTGCCACCGCAGGTGCAGAGCCTGCCACCACTCTGTCTGAACATACTGTTTGTTCTAAAAATGTACAGACACTGTTATGAAGATGATATCTGTAAAGATAAATAATACACCCTAGTTTTTTGGACTCCAAATGACCCGTAACAAAGCTTGGATAACCCTTGTTAAAAATTGTGCTCCACAAATGGCCAGGAAAATTTACTTGTATGTGCCTTTAAAAACACTGTGTGTTCTACTAAATGTGAAAGCACAAACAGGCGTAATTAACCATCGGTTTAACATGAATTAGGCTACAGTAAAATTTATATATTTTGGCGTTGAAAAGAACGGTTTATTTTTGTCAGCCACACCAGCAAAACAACGCTTAAATTAAACCCTGGTGTAAATTGCGCCAATAATTGAGCCGCACAAAATAGTAGCTTGTAGCGTGTTACAATTGCGTCCTGTTTTACGCCACTCAACAAGAGATACAAGTTGGTAATTAACCTTTGCTTGTGAATAGGCTAGAGGAAAAATTTATATATTTTTGATTTGAAAAAGAAGGTTTATTTTTTGTCAGCACACCAGCAATAACAACGCTAATTAAACCCCTGGATGAAAATTGCGCCAAGAATTGAGCGCAAAAAAAGTACTTTGTAGCGTGTTCCAATTGCGTGTTTTTCTTACGTCACACCCAACAAAGATACAGTTGTACTATAACCTGTCTTGTAAATTAGGCTACAGGAAAAATTATATATTTTGGCGTTGAAACGGATGGTTATTTTTGTCAGCACACCAGCAAAACAACGCTTAATTAACCCCTGGATGTAAATTGCGCCAAAGAATTGAGCCGCACAAAATAGTAGCTTGTAGCGTGTTAAAATTGCGTGTTTTCTACGCCAGATAACAAGAAATACAGTTGTAATTAACCTTTTGCTTGTGAATTAGGCTACAGGAAAAATTTATATATTTTGGCGTTGAAAAAGACGGTTTCTTGGGTCAGCACACCACAAAACAACGCTTAATTAACCACTGGATGTAAATTGCGCAATAGAATTGAGCAGCCAAAAATGAAGTGGTATTGTATTGAAAAACGCTGTTTCTTTAAATGAATACAACAGGAACTGGCTTAGATACCACTTGGATATTAAATGTATATGCAGCTGCAGTGGACGCACACTGGATTTCAGATCCAATACCCCAAAAAATTAGAAATAGAACATTAAGAAAACCCGCCCTCTGAGACAAGCTGAGACACCCCACAGAAATCGCAATAAAAAATAAATTTTCTTCAGTAAGAGCTATCAGCCGCGCAGCACCTTCCCTGATGAGCACAGTGAGAGGAGTGTGAGCTCCCAGCGTCGCGCCCGACTTAATTAGTGCGGTGACGTCACAGAATCCCCCCGGGTCTCTGATTGACTTCACCTCTGCAAAAAGTAATGCAGCCTATGCCCTTTTTCCCTTCCAGTGTGCTTTGCCCCATTAGCGCCATGTGCAGCAGCCATTTTATCAATCAAAAGCACACTTCGTTCACCCGAAGTACCCCAAAGTTCGACTTCGTTCCGAACCGAAGTTTTCCCCTGAAATTCTAAACGAATTCCACTTTGTTAAATCAATTCGCCATCTCTAATTATAGTTATACATTTTAGATAACTTGCTATATTCAGGAATGGTGTGATGTGTATGTCTTGTTTGATATGGGCATTATTTTTAAGTGATTTTAGCCTTAAATGTGTTCTATTTGTGACATATTAGTTTTTAATATTTATTATTAATCAATAAAGATTGCAATAAAATTTTTTCCCTATGACTTTTTTGTCATTGTATTCTTTTTTGGTTACCCTAAAACATACCTTAAAACTATTTTTAGATTCTTTTACATTTATATGCAGTTTATAGGAGATGTTTTTATGTTTTTGGAATATAATATATTTTTATATTAATTTTATGTGATAGCTTTTTTATTAAATTTAAATAATTAAATATTATATCGTTTAATAATTATCATATTTTTTTTTTTTATTATTGTACTGGTGTAAGTTGAGAAATATTGGAATTTTTTTTCCCGAACAGCAAATCTAGCTCCACTTCGACTCCTCAGGCTCAGTAAGACCACATGGAATTAGGTCTACTTGTTCGAGCAGTAATGCGCCTAGTTTCACCAAACCACATTCATATATATATCTGATAATAGGAGTGTGGTGCGATGCGCCCCCAGAACGCCCCCAAAATGTCCACCTCATGTTAGGCGCATTAGAAAGTGTTGAGTCTTACGAACAATGCGCCTAACACACTCATTAGGCGCATTAGACATTGTAGACTGCTCAGGCGCATTTTACGCCAGAAATGGAAGTTAAATTACGATAAATAGCCAACAGTGATTTATACTATTTGAGCACATTCTATTGTTTTCCTCATTTATAGTAAGCCCACTCTTTAAATTCCATGTTGTGTACTCTGGACTTCAACTCTCACAAAACCAGTCCAACCTAAATGCAAATGCCCAGTTTTGACTGCTAATGAATATACATTTTCAAGGGACATGTCTTCCACTCATGGATAGATGTGACATCCTGGGCCCCTAAATGCATTTCTATTACAAGGGCATGCTTATGAGTAGTGCTGAGTGGTTTAATCGAGAAAATCTAGTCGATTTTTAAATTTTTCTCGATCTCAATCTGATCTGATTTTTTTCCTCAAAATCGGGTTAAAGATCGATATTGAGAATTAAAGAGAACCCATCACATAGTTTATAAACCTATTACTTTGAATAGGTAGAAATGTGAATAACTGCCAGGTGGGCGGGGCTAGCAACAGTATCACTTTTTCTACCTATTCCAGAAAGGGTTTTATCAGTGAGATGGGCGGGGTTTTAAATGACTCTTTGGCTCTTTTCTGGCTGAAAACTGAAGGTTTGAGCACTACTCGAAAACTACAGCATCAAACAGAATAAGGGACACAGCACTGAAAACATCATGTCTGACACTACCTTGTTCTGTCCTCAGCTGGGGGGGAATAAACTATGTGACAGGTTTTCTTTAAGATCAAGCTATTTTCACTGCTTTCTGTACTTTTGGCGGCCAGCAAGCAGTCAAAGCACAGACGGAGCAAAACCATGCTGAGGGATAGGGATCCTTGGGCGTTAAATCCATACCCTGTTTTACATATGTCACGTATTTCCGGTAAATTCCATTATGTTTAGAGACACATTGCAACCCTTTTGGTGCTTTTTCAAAGCAGGGACACACCATTTTCCCAAAATTTTAAAAAAGGGGAAACTGCAGATAAAAAATTGGGGGTAGTGTTGACGATTTTTATCGAAAAAATTTTGAAACGGCAATTTTTTAAAATTTTTCAAAAATTTCAGATCATGCGATAATTAAGGTTAAAATCTGAGCACATCTATTAAAATCGCCCTTTTGGCGTTTTCCCTGAATTTTGCGGCCACAAATCAGTTTACAGAATAAGCAGGTGAGATGTGTGTGCGCGTCGACGGGGATGTGTATGGTTGCGTTTGGCGGGAAAAATCACAGACCCATTTATATAGAACAGCGTTTCCTGTTTCAGCCTCAGTCTCTCAGCTCCAAAGGGACCTCGCTCTGCCGTGCCAAACAGCTCCAAAATTACTATTTCTCCAGAGAAACCTCTACAATAGCTGTGATCCCCCAATTAGTAAATAGAGATTTAAAATTTTTTTATGATTAGCTAAAATTTTAAAAAAGGCACTACCCTGAAATTCACGGGGGGGGGACGGGGGGCCCCTGGGGAACACAGACAAGCTTATCTAAAAAGAACACTGGAAAAAGTTAAAACCAAGACTTATGTAAAACATTGTAGGGAAACTTATATTAACAGTTTTGCTATTGAAATATTTCCTGAATTGGGCACCTGAAATTATATTGGATACACACATTTCTATAATGCAGTCTCTTGTTACTGCAAAACTCCACTTTTATTTCGTAAAAAATTTTAGATATGTGTTCATTTTAATTTACCCATTAACCGGACTGTTTTAATTTTCCACCTTTCATTTTAAATTTCAATCCACAATCTTGTATCAGCACAGGTTTTTGTTCCAAAAATACCGTAACATACAAAAAACATAACAGTTTTGTTTTTTTTTTACTTTTCGCCCCAGCATTTTTCATTGACCGAAAAACCACTAAACTTAAAACAGCAAATTTTATATTCCACCCCAGGTGAATTTAAAAGGGGCAAAAAAACCGTTATCATACGAAAACATAACATTACTGTTTTTTTACTTTTTCCACCCCATTGTTCATTTACGCAGTAAAACCACGAAAAACTTAAAACAAATTCTAAATTCACCACAGTGAATTGGAAAGTTGCAAAAAAAACCGTTTATTAACCAAAACATAACAGAAAAGTGTTTTTTTGGGCTTTTTCCCCGTCCAGATTTGTTGAAGACCCTTGCAGTTAAATTTTTAATCCAGCAATTTGGTTTTGATTAGAGGGGTTTGAAAAATAGCTGTGATTTAAAAGTCTTTAATAAAGATTTTCCAAAAACAATTCCAACCTTCTAAAATTTTTATATTTCGAACATGGAGAAAAATGCGGGGGAAAGCGAGCAAAGAGGGGGTAGCACATGAGGAAGGGTACGAGAAAAGGTGCCCCCTTCCAGGGGCGGGGCACAACACGCATCCCAGCGGTTTCGTCATTGCAGGACCGTCCGGCCCCTGTCATCGCGGGGTCACCCCCCTGGAATCTAATAACGAACATCGTCGCCAATCGGGTCCTTCATTTTTTTTAAATGAAACCCTTTGAAATCAGCGGGTCTTAACCTCCTCTTTCCTGGGCAGCCCACGGCCACAATGTCACATCAGCATCTTTCAGCATCCGCCCAACCCTGAACCCAGCCCAAAGGGCCCAACTCGTGTCCCCACCACGTGGATAACCCAAATTGTCTGGGGACCTCTTTGATGACAAAATGGGGTTTGGGGGTTCAGGGGCTGTTAAAAGATCAAGAGGGATGTTTTTAGTCTTCTCTACCCCCATTAAATGATCCCAAATAAGGAGGTGAAGGAACCCGGGCCCAATGGGAAAAAATCCCGGGGGGTCGGAAAACCCCTTTTGCAGTGCCCCTTCCCTTTGTAGCCCGCAGCTTCTGGATGCAAAAAGTCCGGGAACGACCAAGTCACCGGGTGTTAATAAAGTAAATGAAGATAAAGGACTTTGCGGATCCATCCGGTTTTTTTTCCCGCAAAAATTCCCTTGCGAGCCCTAAACCAGAACGAGGGGGAAGACGAGGGGGTTTTGTAAATAGGGGCCCGCCAAAAAAAGGGGAGAGGGCGGTCGCAGAAGCCCCGCTTATGTTTTTCCCCGCCACCCCAGGGCCCAGCGCAAACCCCGCTCCCCCCGCTTTTTCCCGTCAAAAAGGTCCAGGACCTCTAAAGCCGGGGCCTTTTTGACCAAGCCTCTGATTCCCCCAAACCCGATGCCCATAAGCCCCCTTTTGGGCAAAAACCCGCATAAGTAGAGGCAAAAAACCTTTAAGTGGTTAACCAAACCACCAAAAAGCCCAAAGTCACATGCAGCGAATGCATGATTTAAAATTTGGGGGGAACACGGGGCCAAAAAAGGCCAGCCCCGCGCCAGGCCCCCAACCCATTGTCAGGGGGCCCTCTGTCCCCCGCCTCCCCTCCTCCGCCACCCCAAGCGTTCCTCAGCTGCCCATTCTCTCTAGCCATAAATCAGGGATCAGCCTCCGCTTCGCCCCCCCCCTTTGCCCGAGTCCCAACACACCCCCGGGAGACCCATCCAAACCCCTTCCCTTCCGCCATTTTGAGGGCCGGGACGCCTTTACAGCGACCTTTCCCTAGCATCCACCCTTTTCTTTTCTTCCGGGTTTTGGGGAGCAGAAGAAACATTTTAAAACCCCAAACCATCCCAAAGCCAAAACCCGGGAAAGTCGGAAATTGCCAGGCCCTTTTGGGCCCTTTGGGAAATTTTGCCTTTCTGCCCTGGGGGACACAGAGGGGTTTTTCCGCCACGCCCAGGGCCCCTTTGCCTGCCCCCAATACCAATCCGAGCGGGCCCTTTTTTTCTTTGCCAGAAAAGCCTCCCTGCCCGGGGCCCCACTGTCATCTAAAATTTCAAGCGCTTGTCCACCCTGTGTCCGGAAAAGTCCATCCACCCCCGACACAGGCAAATTAAGCAGGGGCCAAGGCCGCTAATCTCGGTAAACAGCTCATTTGGGTGAGCGGGTGGAGTCTCGGGGGGTGCCCGGTGGTTTCCCCGGCTCGGCGCACTCCTTCAAAACCGCAGGGATGGTGCGGGGGCTTTTTCCCCCCCAAGGTCCTCTGGTGCATCACGTGCCCAGAGACACCGGGGCCGTGTTAAAATTAATCTCCCTTTGGGAAAGACCTTTCCACACCCCCAGGTCAGGAGCTATGGACGGCTCTAAGCAACAGCCCAGGAGCGCGGGCTGGGTGCCCAAAAACCTTGGCCAGAAAAGGGTGGTGTGTGATAAGGGCGAAATCTGCTGGCCGCCCTTAAGATGGGTGGCTGGAGCACTCCCTTGCCTGGCACATGCCCCATAAACCCTTGCCCGTCCGGAAATTTCTAAAGAGCTCCCCCGGTCTGGACTGCCTCGAAGAAGGCCAGGTTTTATTTCCCAAACTTCCCCTTTTTCCGCCGAACCCGGGCTCGTCCCCCCTGGCGCGTTGCACGTCAGCTCGGCCCCCCCGGGTCAACCGTCCCATTTTTGACTTTGGCAACACGCGGGAAACCCAATTCCCCCCTCCACATCCCTCCACGTTTGGGGGCAGCAGCCAATGCCAACCTGTACGAAGTGACACGGGGGGCCCTTACAAGCGGGGTGCGGACCTCGGGGTTTAAACCCAAACCGGGGGAGGGGGAGGCGGGGTAAAAGGAGCTCTGCACCACCTTTGGCCAGTTTTGAAAAACCCCAAACCAAAATGGTCATGCGGACAAAGGCCCTTGTCAAAATAAAGCATTGTAAAGATCTTAGTTCTGGAACGTTTCTTTGGGAAACACTCGAAACCCCGGGCCCCCCGCCAGCGACGAAGAGGAGAAAAAAACACAGATGCGGACACGGACCCCTTTCCCCCGAAAAATCCAAAGGCCCGACAGTTTAAAAATTTCTTTCGGTCTTCTTTTCAGGGGTTTTTCGGGCCAAGCTAGTCAAGGGGGCCGCATCACTCCGGGGTGCATCATCTCGGGAAAGTCGGGGCTGTGTTGAAGCTGTCCCGGGGCAGCGGGGGAGGAGGAGGTATTCCTAGACCCAAAACGTTACCGCGCCCCTGCCTTGGAAAGAGGTTGGCGCAATTTGAGGCGGAGGGGGAAGATGAAAAAAGACCCTTTTTGCTGTCCCCCCTCGACCCAGATGCTTGGGAAATAAAGGGCTCCATTCTCACATATTGCTTGGATGCCCCCTTTCCCCAACATGACCCTCACATTAAGGCCATAAAAATTTAAAAAACAGAAAACTGGGGGGCCACCCTCCTGGTCCCGGGTACAAAAAAAAAACTCAGCATTTTCCCCTTTCCACCCCCCCAAATTTAGAGAGAAAAAATGCAGGAAATGGAAAACCTTCCCTGTTTGAAAACTGAAGACATCTGTTCTTTCTGCTTAAACTTTCCCCCCAAAATTGCAGGGGTGAAACAACATCAGCGACGTGACAGCGTAGAGTGCCAAGTAGGCGTAGCGGCGGGCACAGGCTGGTGGGGGAAGCCAAAGGGGGTACCTCTGGTAATCTTTCTTTTACCACCTCACCAACGAAAATCCCAATGCGGGGGACACACCCAAAAACACAGAGATCACTTGCATGGGGGCACGCCCTACCTGCGTCTCAACCCCTGATGTTTTTGCATGTTTTTCCGGGAAACCCAATAGCCCTTCGGGGTATCCAAAATGGACGAATGGCCCGAGCTCCCTCGTCACGCCATAGTTTTTGTTGCCCCGGCCCACAGCCACGTCATATCTGAGGGGACCCATTCAAAAGCGGAGGGTCATTAAAAAGGAAAACGCACCCGGGTTTTTTCCACAGTAATGGGGATCTTTAAAAATTTCCCATCAAGATGAACCCGGCTTTGGATCTCTGATGATTTTGGGGCCCCCAAATTTTGCCGGGTCACCGATTAGTTGCCGTCCAAACTTCTTTTTTTCCCTTTTTTAAAACCAAAAAAAGGGGTCCTCTTTGAAAACTTTTTTTTAAAAATGATAAATTTCTTACTGCAATTTTTTTATTCTTTTTTTCCTTTTTTATTCTTTTTTTGCTTTTTAGGAGACTGTAAAAGACAGCAATTTATAAAATGGTATTTTTAAATCATTTTTTTAAAAATTTTTTTTGGGGTCAGTTGCTGGGAATACAGCAAAAATTTGGGGCCTTTGGAACAAAATGTGGCTTCAAGTGGCATTTCTCCCCAAAATTTTTTTAAAGTGGCTGAGAAATCCCTATTTATAATTTTTTTTTGGGGGGCAAGTAAGGGTTGAGAAAAACAGCAATAAAACATGGTCCCCCTTTGGAACAGAAATGTGGCTTCTAAATGGCATTTTTCTCCCTCACAATTTTTTAACCCGTGGCTGAGAAGCATTTTTATAATTTTTTGGTCATGCTGGGTTTTTAAATGCAGCAATTTCACAGGTCCTATTAAAAAAAAAAAAAGTTTTTTTTCTAACCCGCATTTGTTCTTCACAATTTACCCAAAAAGGGGTTCATTGGGGGATGCTTTTTAATTTTTTTTGGGGGATTTGCTGTGACATGCCCCTATAAAATTAAAAGGTCCTATTCTTAAAAAAAAGTTGTTTCTAAAAAGACATTTTTCTTCCAATTGCAAAGTGGCTCAAGGGTCATGGGGTTTTAATTTTTGGGGGCATTTTTTCTGTTTACATGCAGCTATACTAACAAGGGCCTATTTTAAAAAAATGTTTTTCTAAAAAGAAAATTTGTTTTTTCACAATTTTTCCCAAAATTGGGTTAAGGGGGCATGCTTTGAATTTTTGGGGGGGATTTTCTGTGACAACAGCTAATTTCAAAAGGCCATTTCTAAAAAATTTTTTTTTTCTAATAGACATTTGTTTTTCACAATAGTCAAGAGGGCTCAAGGGTTTATGGTGCTGTCCCGAAACCGGAAAAGGTAGGACACTTTTTAAAAGGACACATATTGCAAAAAAGACTTGTTTTTTTTAAAAATCTTTTTAAAATAGCTATCAATCCCCGTATTGAACAAAAACCCCTTTTAAAACAATGAAAAAAAAAAGGGAAAAAAAGACATGGGGGGATTCCCATCCTATTTTTAAAAAAGTGTTTTCTAGAATTAAACTACTAAAAAAAATTGCATTACAAAATAAGGGTGGTAAAAAATATTCCCCTGAAAATTTTAAAAAGAAGGTACAAAAAAAACTTTACCAGAAAGTAAGGTTTTTTCACCCGGACTTTGGGGTATGGAGCACGGAAAGAACAAAGTACAGAGACAATTTTCCCCCACGTTGAATTTAAAAAGAAAAAAAATGCCAAGCAAAAGGGCACCTGGGGTTTAAAAGGGGCGGGTTTAAACCCCCAGAAATTTTTCCAAATGAAGCTCAATTTTTCCGACCTCATACGGAGGGGCAAACCCCTAAAACCCCGGGCTTGACTGTGTACTGAGGAAGGGTGGGGTTCTAAAACTTCCGCTTCCGAAATCTTTCTTCAGCACGACAGTTTTTTGTTGCCTTTCGTTTATCAGGGCTTTTAAAAATGCGTGTAAATAGAAGACGGACCCCACCTGGGCCTCACCGCACCCACTGTAACCCCGGCCCTGGCATGCTTGGCACAGGGCATTTTTAGTCCCTGTCCGTTCAACTAAAATTTTTGGTTGAAAGCTCCTTTTTCCCCCACTTTTTAAAAATGGGGGCAGACAGGGTTTAAAAGGCCAAAAGTGGGGCCCAGGACAGGGATATACTTTTAGTGGGAAAATAAAAAGGGGGTTGAAAGACTTTCCTTTTTTTTTGGCACTTTTTTAAAACGGGTCAGACAGGTTTAATTGGGCAATTTTGCGGGAAAATAAAGAAATAGTTTTGTGTCCATTTTTAACTAAAATGTGGTTTTAAAGACTCCTTTTTTCGGGCCCCTTTTTTAAACTGGGGGTCAGGCAGGGTTTGGGCTCATGCTGCCCTTTTCCCGGGCAGGGGTAACAATGTCCATTCAAGTAAAAATGGGTGGGTTTAAAAACAAACTGCCTTCTGGCCCCTTTTTTAATTTTTTGGGGGATCAGGTTTTAAGGGGCCCCTGCTGTGGTACAAAACAGGGATAGTGAATGGTCTGTGACTTTTTTTTTTGTGACCTTTTTTAACCTAATGTGTTGCCTTTTAATTTGCACAATCCATTTGACCCGTTGTGGATGTTTTAATTTTTGCTTCTCCAGCCTTTTTTTGGGTGTAAAAATAAGGGTTTTTGGTCTCCCCCCATAGACTTTTAAAGGTAATTTGCTCATAATCATGCCCCACAAACGAAAAAAAAACCCTTTTCGAAAGCGGCCGACTATCGACTATCGATCGATCTCGATAGCCAAGCAATCGCTCAACACTAGTTTTTGGGGGCACAAGATTTGGGGTTTCCCAACAGTATTAAATTAGGGGGTTTTTATATTTCTCATACTGCAAAATTTTTCATTACCCAAAAGTTCCTTGCGCAGTTTTGGGGGAAAAAAACCTTGGGCACAAACAAAGTTTTGGGAAAACTGCCTAAAAGGAAATCGCTGTGAAAAACTGGGTTTTTTTTGCAAAAAATTTAATTCCCCTGCCCAAAATTTCCCCCCTTTTTCTTTCTTTTTGGGGGGGGCAGCCGATGTACAAGACACCCTTTTTTCCATAAGACCCCATTTCAAGATAATCCATGAAAACATTTTGTTTTATTCCAAATTTCCCAAATTCAAAATATAAGGATTCAAAAACCCCTGTTTTATTTTGGGATCCCGGGTTTTCCAAAAATACCACAAATTCATAATATTTCCCTTTAAAAAAAAAATGTTTTCTAATCCCGGGTGGGGTTTTTGCAAAATATAGGAATTTAAGAACCAAAAATTTTTTTTGGGGGTCAAGGTTTTTCCATAAAACCACATTTCACAAATATTCCATGTAGTTTTCAGGGCGAAAAGTCATCTGTATGGGTGATGTTGATTTAGTCATTGTGGATTTTCCAAAAGTGTCTTTTTTAGCAGCATTTTCTTGCCCAAACGCCTTTATCATGGAAAGGGGGAGGAAAGATGGGGGAGTTTTCAGTGCGGGTCTGGCCTCAAAAGGGGAGAGGGTGGTCACAAAAATTTCCCCTGACAAAAATCCCCCCCATAAAAAGGTCAGTTTCGCGCACGTGAACATGCTACAGGGTTTTTTCACCGCAAAAGGTTCCCAAACCTATGAAGGGCCCGGGCCTTTTTTATGAAGCCTCAGAATTTGCTGGCCGACCCTCATTGGGCCGGGTTTGCTTTTCCCAAAGTGTAGTAAGGAAAAATCTAAAGAGTTTAACCACGAACATATACAGGTACATGCATCTAAAACATGAATTAATGTGGAGGAGTCACAACAAAGGCAGCACAGGTCCTGGGCTTCCAACCACTTTGACATCCTGTTTCTTTCTCCTCCGCCACTTCCTAGACCAAGAGGTCTTCTGCTGCCGACCGGGGCAGCAGAGCAACACCACCCATCCCAGACATTGTCAAACGATTCTCACCGCCGCCACCAGAGATACAGCCTCCCCCTTTTCCTTCAACCAGTCTGACCTGCATGCCCTACAGCGGGCCCGTCGGGGGCATGTGGGGGCATACAAAAAGCTTTCCATCCCAACCCTCCCAAAGCCAAAACCGAATTCCAAATTTTTAGGCCTTTGGCCTTGGAAATGTTGCCTTTCCGCCTGGTGGACACAGATGGGTTCCGCCATGCCGAACAAGCATTTATTTGCCAGAAAAGCTGTCCCTGCCCTGGCCAGTCACATGGCAGAAAAAATCTTCATGCATTGGCTTATCTGTGTCCACCAAAGTCCCCCTCTCACTACAGACACCTGGACTAAACTGGCAAGGTGTTTACACTCACTGACTCTCACTGAGTGAGTTATGTGATGACAGTGTCTCTGGTGATGATGGTGGGTCCGGGGTTGGCGGACCTCCGCACCTGCTAGAATGGGGCACTTCCAAACCCCAACCCCCCCAAATACATCATGTCCAAAGAAACCAGTTTTTCTGAAATTTAATGTTTTTTGGGGACCCCTCAACACCAGGGCAAGGCTGTGGGTGGCTCGCGCACGAGACCGGGTGGGGGCTAAGAACCTGATGCCAGGAAGGGGGTGGGCGGCAACTGGGAAAAAACTCCTTTTCCCTTAAGATCATAGACTTACGTACAATTTTTGCATGGAACATTCATGAACCTGGTTTTGGGAGAAATTTCTCGAGGGCTTAGAACACACTTCTGGGGCCACACCGTGCTCTGGCATGAATGCAGCTTGCACGTGATCTGGGCCTCCCGCAAACCCCCATGGTTGATGGCCAAAACGCTGAAATTCCCCCCCCC
>JAODAL010054388.1:0-24660 GCA_025379985.1 Phyllomedusa bahiana
TTTTGGGGCCTGAAAGGGAGTGGAGGGTGTCAAACAGGCGTTTGGGGTTGTTGTGTAAGGTTAAATGGGGGGGTAAAATATTTTTTTTTGGGGCGCTTAAAGGGGGAGTTTGATAAGTCCTGAGATAAATTTGTAGGGGAAAAAAGTTGAGGTAGCTTCGACTTCCCCACAGGCGGCCCTGGGTTGTGGCCAGGCTGTGGGTGCTGACTCGGGTGGTGGGTGGTGAGGGGGTGCCAATGTGTCCGGGGGTTTTTGGGAAAGTTTCTTATATTGTTTGGACCGCCGGCGGCAGGAGAGGGGGAAAATTGGGGCAGTGAGGACTGATGGCGTCTTGAATTCCTGAGTGTTCATGAAGTGGATTTTTCTGAAGGAGAGGGCAGGTGTGCCAGAGATGGGAGAATTAGTAAAGTAAAGGGGAAATAAGTTGTGATCAGGGAAGTGAAGGGAAAATTAAAAGTTAGAAAAGGGGAAAGGGTTACAGAAAACCAATCCAGAGAGTTCCCACCTTGTGGGTGGAGATTTAAAACTGCGAGGGGCCCAAGAGAAAGGTTAGTAAAGGTTTGAGAGGCAGGGGAAAGGGTCCAATAGGGATGTTAAAATCACCCATATGAAGTGGATTTAGTAGAGGGGAAGTGAGGGGCCAGGCAGAAAATGATCCAAAACTGGCGGGGTGAGCCGGAGGTCTGTACACAACCGCGACTCGGAGGGAAAATGGCAAAAAGAGTCTGAGGGTTTGGACCTAAAAGGAGGGAAAGTGGTGAGGGGCGGGAGGAAGGACCGGAAAAAGTGCAGTGTGGAGAGAGAAGATGCCAACCCCTCCACCCCCCCCCGTTCTCGGCCCTGGGGGGGTGAAGTTAGGCCCCGCCATAGGTGAGAGGGCGGGGGAAGCGGTGTCAGATGGCGGGAGCCAGTTTCTGGGGGGGGTAGAAAGGTTGGGGAGTTGGGAAGAGAAACAGGTCAAAACAGCAGGATTTGTTGCGACGGACGGGCCCCACAAGACTTTTAAAAGGACGGGAAAAGATGTCAGCGAATGCAATTAGGTTAGCGGGTTTTAGGGAGGAGGAGGTGGGATGAGCATAATGGAGGGGGCCCGGGGGTTTAGGAGAGATGTCACTGCAGCAAAAGCGGAGAAAAGAAAAATAAGCGATGGTTCAGTGATGAAAAAGAGGGTTTGGCAGCGAAAATGAGAGGTGGTTTTGTGGTATTTGAAAGGGAAAGGAGAGTGTGTGAGAACACTGGGGGGGAGGGAAGGAGGGGCCGATGGGATAAGTTTCCCCAAGGGGCAAAACTGGGTGGTAACCCAGGGGTGAGGGCGCAAATAGCAGAAATACTGAGCATGGTGAATATTTTTTTTTTTTTTTTTTGAGAAGCCAATACTTAAAAAAAAGGCTTCCCCCCCTAGCCCCCTTTTGGGCCCCCTTCCGGGTTTTTTGGTTTTTTTTCAATACCCTTTATTCAGCTCTATCAATCACTTTTATATTGTTCACTTACAGAATGGTTTCACTACTCTACAGGCTATACACCCAAATGCTACACAACAGTCCCCGACCAAATTTATTTTCCATTATTTTTTAAAACTCTCCAATGCAATTAAAGGGGTGTTCCCACCCAAACTTTTATGGCAATTTCAAGGGTGTGCCATCCAAGCTGTAGGGCAAGCTCAAGGAGGGCCTGCACCTATCGGGAAAACAGCTCTTGAAAGAGGCTTAAATGGAGAGCTGGTCTTACTTGCCCACAACTCTTCATTCTGTTCTATAGGAGTTCCAAGTACTGGTGAGGGCCATGTTCAGCTGTACTCAGAACTCCCATGGAACAGAATGAAGAATCCTGCCCAAGTGTGATCAGCTATCCATTCTGAGCCATAACTTTGAAGCCTGAGATAGGTGCGGTTCCCAGAGGGGGGAAAACCCATCAAATGGATGGCATGCCACCATCACCATAAAAATCATGAGGAAAAACCCCTTTAAGATCTGCAAAAGGTTTTGTGGCCCAAAATCATAAAATCTCAAAAAGCTTTATTGAATATGATCCTGTCTTTATGACCCTAGAGTTTTTTTGGATTCTGCAAACAGCTCCTGACTAAGGCCTGGTTCACATCTGTTTTGGGTCATCCATTGTGAATGGAAACAAAAAGACCCCTCCGAAAATAAAAAAGGAAATGAAAAATGAAATAAAGTCAAACCATCTATTTATTTGACGGATCTTTCAAATAAACCGATACTTCTATATCTGTTGACATCCATTAACTCCTTAAAGACCGCCTGCCGACTTTTGACGTCGGATGGTGCAGGTCGTTCGTCTGCAGCGATGTCTTTAGACGTCGCTGCAGACATCGGGGTTTGCGGCTCCGGGCGCCACAGCTGCCCTGAGATCAGGGCTGTACTACACAGCCCTGATCCCAGAGCATCTCCTGCGAGGGGCCGGGGAGGAAGGAAACCACCGCAACCTGGTGCTTTAACCCTTTGATTGTGGCGGATCGTCAACGCAGCACAATCAACGGGTTTCCCTGCTCTGTCGGGTGATTGGAATACCCGGTAACCCGACAGAGCCTGGGGAATGGCTGCACAGTCAGCCCTGGGGACCTAGAGTAGCGCCAGGACTGTCTATGTATCACGCCAGTGACAAGGGCAGACTGTGTGCTGTCCTGATCACTGCCTGTGTCAGACTGACACAGATTATAATGTATTACCAAATATGAATGTGCTAATATATTACTAAGTGTAAAAAAAAAAAAATTAAAACAGTTCTCCCTTCAGGGGATTTAAAAAAGAAAGTAAAAAAAAAACCAGAAAAAGTGTAAAAAAGTAATAAAAAAAAAATAAAATAAAATAAAATATTTAATAAAAAATA
Source organism: Phyllomedusa bahiana (assembly GCA_025379985.1). Lineage (NCBI taxonomy): Eukaryota > Metazoa > Chordata > Amphibia > Anura > Hylidae > Phyllomedusa > Phyllomedusa bahiana. The sequence continues at coordinate 2,851 of JAODAL010054388.1, forward strand.
ATTGTGCATATATTACACACACAAAAAAGTCTACACATATTAGGGTATCCACACAAGCGAAAAAACCCTGTAGAATGAATCTAACAAGATATTAAGTGTGAAATGTGAATGGTGTAAAAAAATGAAAAAAAAAACAAAAAAAAAAAAATTTTTTAAAAAAAAAATCTGCAATTATTTATAAGTGAATTTAAACTATTCCTCCATAAAGTACAACTTGCCCTCGAAAAAAACGGGGCCCTCATACAACTGCATCATTGAAAAAATAAAAAGTTAAACTGTTTAAAGCAAGGAGGCAAAATTTAAAAAAATGTTCTGGTCATTAACTACTTTTCAGGCGTTCGGCTTAAGGGGTTCAAAACTGATCTGTTTTTTTAACTCTATAAAAGGGTAAAATTCCTCTGTACATGCACAGAACAAATTATGGATCTGTCAAAGAGATGTATAAACGGATACAAACAGATAACCATTCGTTACTATACATTCATTATTGTTAAAATGTAACAAAACAATGGAGGGGTACTTTCCATTTAACGAAAAAAATAGCGCAACAGACTATGCTATGTTTAAAAAATGGTAATCTGAGCCAAACTCATGTAAACTAAGAGCTTTAAAGCATAGAAATAAATGGGCATCTATTTCCTTCCGTTTCTCTGTCTCCCAAACGTAGAGGTACAATGGAAAGCACAACACTAATGTGAAACACGCTTTATATGAGACTTGGAATCTTAATCTGAATAAACACCATTTATCAGGTGGTGCTGAGGTACCAGCAGCATCCAGGCCCAGGTTACTCAAGGTCATCTCTGCCATATAAGACGACACCTGTAGTATATGCACATGATTGGTGGGGGCCCTGTTACAGATTTTGCATTGGGGCCCAGGAGTTTCACATCATGTCTCTTTTCAACAGAAATTAAATTGCTGGTTGATAAATTTATATAAGACAAATGAACTTACAGCCATCAGGAGTAATTTTCTGGATAAATGTTCTGGCCTTTATTAGGTTGGCTGGTGTTGCTTTGACTAAAGAATCTTTCCACATTTGAGCATCATTGGAAAATAGGATGAAATTAAAGTGATCATGCTCTGCGGTATCATTCAGAATTTGAAGAAGAGCTTCTTTTGTCTGAATAAGGATACATTGCAGGAATAAAGATGTACAGATATAAACAGCATTATTTCCATCATTCTGAATATAAATACCACATTTCTTACTCTGCAGTCTAGTATTTTTTCCAATGTTAATTAACATATGATTTGCTTCTCAACCTCTCTGAACGTGTTATTGGCTGAGGGTATAATAACACGAGGAATCTGCATCCCATTATTATCCATGATGTAGTTTATATAGTGAACTATGGCGCAATTTTTGTATGTGGCTTTGAAAACAAACATATTACTTCTGTAAAGCAGAATCCCATTGAATTGTTGCTTTGGGGCTAATTAGCATCAAATTCAAAATCTACAACATACAGGCTGCAAAACCAGAGCAGGAATCTAGGGTTATGCTTCAAAATCCACAATGGATTTTTTAGATGGAATATACCCTTAAATAGAGGTCCATGAGATAAAACAACTGCTTGACACTTGAGAGGACTAGCAAGAGGACCCTTTGAGAACATATCGATTTTACATTGGACAGGGATTTTGCACTTTAGTTTTTACCTTAAGTAGCAATGAACTTTATTATATTTATATCTCAACAAAACACACATACCAGGGGAATTTAACTATAGACAGAAATTTTCCGGCATTGTTTTTAAAAAGAATGCAAGGAAGTCATGACTCCTTGGACAAAAAGGGGAACATCTCTCCTTGAGGAGAGCACCGAACGAACGGCTTGTAGAGTTAGGTAATTGCCTTTTTTGCCTCTACTAGCATCTGCATATCACAAGGCATTATGGGAAAGGGGCTGAGAAGCCCAAAGCGCCCTCTGTTGGATGTAACAAATCCTCAATTTTGCTTTTGACCCCAAACCCGGGGCTTGAGAAAGCAAAAAGGATTTTAGCCAAGCCAGTATCTCTCATTGCAGACAACGCTGTTTCGGGATTTTTTTCCCTCATCAGTGCAGAGCAGAGCGATACTTTGCTGGCTGTGTGGGAGGCATCGAGTAGCTCAGGAAGGGAAGATCTCTCCACATCCAACAGAGCGCGCTTTGGGCTTCTCAGCCTCTTTCCCATAATGCCTTGTGACATGCAGATGCTTAGTAGAGGGCGAAAAGGCAATACATAACTCTACAAGCCGTTCGTTCAGTGCTCTCCTCAAGGAGAGATGTTCCCCTTTCTGAGCCACTCAATGCCTCCCACACAGCCAGCCAGTATCGCTCTGCTCCATGCACGGGTGAGGGACAAAAATCCCGAAACAGCGTTGTCTGCGATAAAAAGGGTACTGGCTTGGCTAAAATCCTTTTTGATTTCTCAAGACCAGGTGGGTCAAAACAAATTGAGGATTTGTTACATCCAACAGAGGGTGCTTTGGGCTCCTTGGACAAATACATGCTAGCTGCTCTTCCCCCTCCTTCCGGTCAGTTTAATCAACATGTCAGAGCAGGATAGTGTTGCACGGTGAATTATTATTAATTTTCAGTAAATGAAGGTATCGTTCCATCTCAGATTTATTTGAGGCTTAAAAGTAAGCTTGGAAATGAGTGTCCCTCTCGGTCAAAAGTGTACGATTGCTACAATTTATTCAGAGAGGAGAGGACGAGGAAAGAATTGAAAATAAATCACATGTTCATTGGTCAAGAACCTCAACCAGTGAAGGCAATGCTCATCCTCACACTGCCGCTTTGACAAATTTTTAGGAGGAAAAAAAAATCAATTCAAATGGGGAGGTTATTGACACTGTGCAAAAGTGGGTCAACATGCAGTCAAAAGACTTCTATGAAGAAGCCTCCCGAGTGGTGGATCAAGTGTATTGCAGGATATTACATAGAAAAAAATAGCGTGGAAGTCTTTTTTTGTATTCAGTAAATAAAATGTAGCTCATATGTTCCATTTTATATTTGAAGGCTCTTTGTATTTGCTTTTTACACAGGATAAAATGTTTGCCTGTAAAATAACTGAGTAACCTAGATAATATCACAAGTACAACTTGTAGGTACAGAATATGTAACCATTTCATATAGTGCTCTGAAAAAATGGAAGGGGGGGGCTCTGATGGGTTGCTATGAGCAACAAAGACAGTATTAGACCTAAACATACATGAGGCCCTAGGTCTTTATAGGTTTTCAGCCTATGAATGATATACTGTATGATGTCTTCATGGAGCCATATGTATTATGGTGCCTCTCTATGACACAGGGGCCAAAGGAACATGATATGGAACAGAAAAAAAACAAAAAACTTGTAATACTTTCATATGATATTGTAATCTTAACTAAATACGGTGGCACCTATGTATCGGCTTATTACAGAATGTTTTCATCCATATCAATCAAAGATCTTTAACTCCTTAACGACCGCCCACCGTCTTTTGACGTCGGCTGGTGCGGGTCATTCATCTGCAGCGATGTCTTTTGCCGTTGCTGCAGACACCGGAGTTGGCGGTGCCTGGCACTGCAAACGGGGCTGTACTACACAGCCCTGATCACAGCGCAGCTCCTGCAAGCACCGAGGAGCGGGGGAAACCTCTGCTCCCCGGTGCTTTAACCCTTTGATTGCCGCAGTTCAATCAAAGGGTTTCCTTGCTCTGTCGGGTGATTGGGACACCGGGTGACCCAACAGAGCCTGGGGAACGGCTGCACAGTCAGCCCTGGGGAACTAGAGTAGCCCCAGGGCTGTCTGTGTAAGAAACCAGCAATCAGGGGGCAGTCTGTGTGCTGTCCTGATCACTGCCTGTGTCAGACTGACGCAGATTACAATGTATTATCATATATGAATATGCTAATACATTACTAAGTGTAAAAAAAAAAAAAATGGTAACACAGTTCTCCCTTCATGGGATTTAAAACAAAAAGTAAAAAACATAAAAAGTGTAAAAAAAATAATAAAAATAAATAAATAATAAAATAAAAAACATTTAATAAAAAAATAATTGTGCATACATTATACACACAAAAAACCCTACACATATTAGGTATCCACACGACCGTAATAACCTGTAGACTTAATATAACAAGTTATTAAGTGTGAAAAGTGAATGGTGTAAAAAAATGTTTAAAAAGACCAAAAAACATTTTTTTTTTAATTATGCCATTATTTATAAGTGAACTTAAAGTATTCCCCCATAAAGTACAACTTGTCTCGAATAAAACAAGGCCTCACACAACTGCGTCATTGAAAAAATAAAAAAGTTACAACTGTTGAAACGCAAGGAGGCAAAAACCAAAACAATTTTCTGGTCATTACCTACTTTTCAGGCTTTCGGCTTAAGGGGTTAAGGGTAAGGTAAGGGTTAGAAGGAAAAACTATTACTCTAAGTTGCATGGCTTTAAAGTGTTATTCAGCAGCTTACATTTTTCTAAGTGGTTGATTATAAAAGATGTCATAAATATCTTACAGATTCCAGTGCTCCAGTTTTAATGCTTTCCATGACCTGTCAATCTCTGTATTTCCAGTCCTCTTTCAACACAGACATGTGACTGGCTGGAGAAAGAGTGACCAGAAAGTAGAGACCATCGGGAACTGGAAAACGGGAGCAACAGGTGATCGGTGAGTATGATGTGTTTCATTATTTTTATCCATTCTGAGCAGTTCATTTTTTTTATTTACTGTAAATGCATGAACAACACCTTAAAGGGGTTGTCTTATCTCAAAGTTTCACAGGATGCATGAATGAAATAATGCTGCTTTTCTCTGTTACTTCCTGGTCAAGTTGTCTGTAATTAGCATATGAGCTCGGTGTATTCAGACTTCTGCTAACTAGATAAATCTCATGCTGTCAGGACCAGGGAAGCCTCTGAGTTAAAGTAAACAGTAGTCATTACTGTCTTTTGTCTGAAATATCAGATAACAAACAAGCTCTCACTGCCAGAAGTTCTGTGTGCTGCGACCTGTGTGACTATGTCACTTCCTGCTATCAGATAGAACAAACAGAAGGGGAGAAGAAGTACACAGATCGGTCACTTGGGAAACTAGAAGTACTTGTAGTTCTCAACAAAAAAAATTAACAAAGCAATACATTTGGAAAACTTCTTCATTTAGTGTTCCCTACATGTTGAAAGCTAATCTTTGTAGCGAGACAACCCCTTTAAGCTTTATTAAAAGAAAAAAGGTAATACCTTTATTATGAACAAAGAAAGTAAAATGGGTTAGAATACAAATGTGAATGAACCCAAAATGGTCATATTTTACCTGCTCCATTTTTTTACCCGACATTGATGCACTTTTGTCTATGACATAAACTACATTTTTTGGAACACCAGGCAACTTGGGGGGAGCAAAAGAGTGAACAAAATATCCATTGACGACCTTAAAAAAATAGAACAAAGACACAAAGATATCTGATTAATATTAGAATACAATTTGTCCCATATCAACATACTGGACATTACTGGACCTTGGGCCGACAAAAGTAAATTATTCGACCTTAGCTATTTGGAACATTTCTTTACACTTAGTTACATCTAAAACGCTAATTTTTGAATTAACAAAGTGATCAAAAGCCTTTACTAATATTGTCTGGCCATGCCACTGATTGTTAAGAGTATATTGTGCCAACTCTAGTTTTCTAATACTTATTTTTCATGTAAATTAGAATTTAAAGGGATTTCTGGCAAAATCATTCTTAATTTATATGGGGTGTAGGTAAAAAAAAAACCCAATAAAAATTACTCGCCTTTCTGATCCCGCCCCTCCACCATTCTGATGGTCATCAGGTCTGGGCTGTATACTACTTCCTTATCCTGATACACAGAAAATGGCATTTAGCCAATTACTGACTGAGGGGGGTTCCTAGCACTGGCATTTCATGTATGTCTAAATGGGGCCAGGAAGTAGTGAACAGCCCAATGACTGTTGGAATAGTGTTGGGCTGATTGGAAACTGTGTAATGCTTTTTACTTTTATTTATTTACATACATCGACCCCAATAAAAAAAATATATTTCTCTAACAACCCATTTAATCAAATTCAGATACAACTGAATTACCCTTTTTTCTCTGCATTTATTATGTTTTTTATGCTTGTACTACCACGTGGAAACATTTACGTAGTGTTAAACTCTGTGACTGTTTTATGTATAATTTGTTTCTTGCTTTGAAGCTATACAGCATCATTACTTCTGACAACCTCTTCTAACTTCTCTTTCATAATATATTTAAAAAAATTCTTTAGTAAAAGTCACTGAAATTTAGGTCAAATATTCCCACAAACTATACACAAAATCCCACCTGTATGTTTCCAGTGGATTCTCTATTAACATCATAGGTCACAGTAAAATCTCCATCCAGTAAAGTGGTTTCACAGTCGGCACAAGAACGTTGCTGATCTATAGTTGGTTTAAAAGAGACACGACCCTGAAGATGAACAAGAAGATATATCATCTTAAGACTCAGTGTCAAAGCCCTATGTTTGGTGTATATATTAAACATATCCATAGGATTCCATTCATCTGACAAGGTAAAAAAAAGTGTCCTTTTGGTGTCCATGACACTGGTGTATGTCAGTACACCTTTTTTTTAAACTGAATAGGAAAAACCCAGCAGACTCATCTTTCCTATACACTTTGAAGTATTGGGAAATCTAAACATGCAGTGCCAACAAAAGGGTAACAAAATGCTTTGAAATTTTTTCACTACAGCTTTGAACATGAGGCTACCATCACTTTTTAGACAAATAGTTGCAAGTCAAATTGATGTATGAGATAGCCAAGATGATGGTCTATAAAATGATGGCAGCCTCACGTTCAAAGCTGTAGCGGATGGTGAGATATGGAGCCTGAAAGTCAAAGGTTCAAGACGTTGCCTCTGCTTGGCACTGCATAAAGCACCTGCATGACTTCAAGAAATGAATGCAGTGTGCACAGAGCGTTTATTTTATACTCTCAGTTCATGCCTGTCAACTTTCAGAAAGATTACAGCATCTATCTTAAGGCATGTCCCCACGGCAGAGGACAAATACCGGTCGGTTTATCCGACTGGTATTTGTCTGGTTTGTGTGCCGTCCCCACAGCCGCGGGGGGGACGGCTTTTCTCCGCGATGAGCAGAGAAAAACCCTCCCCCTACACCTTGACATGAAGATATTCCGTCCGAAAACCGGACTGAAGATTGTGCATTTTCAATCTTTTTCCGGGGGCCTGCGGGTGAAAAAAACGGCGGGTGGAAAACCGATACAGTGGGGACTGCTGCACGGGTTTTCCATAGAGCCCGTTTGTGCTCGTTTGCGGCCGGTTTTCCAGACGTTCCGCAAACCTCAAAACCATCTCAAAAACCGGCCCCAAACCCGTGCCGTGGGGACATGCCCTTATAGTAAACTGCATTTCTGTATTTTGCTATTGTGTTGCAGCATGTTACATTTGTAAAGTTTCAGCCCCTACGATAAAGCCACGGACAATTTGTACACTATGTAATGCTGGCAGCATTTAAGCACTCTAAAGCAGAGGAAACATAATTATTTGAAATTGACGCAAATTTTTATTGCATTAACTGTTTGGCTCAAGATACCTTGGTAATTGGTGAGACAGAGTGATAGGTTTCTGTGCATGGTAAGGACGACGGGTGAGCAAAGGTAGGCGACCACCTAGGAAAAACTGTAGTGAAGCCACAAAAATGCACCCCCCAACCCCACACACACACACAGTACTGCCACCAACATAGTGCCCTCTCCTCAGTGACGAATTTATCTACTTAGTAATTCAAAGTGATGGTGCCCTAAACCAGTTAAGATTTTATTTAATGCCTTTCAATCGGTAATGATCCTGGATTAATGCCCATGCTCAGTAACATTGACGTTTGTGTGTCTTCTTCAGTATTGGTGCCATTTAGTGCCCTCACTCAGTAATTATGCCCTTTTAACTGCCTTCTTTAAATTTAATGGGGGCCCTAAAAAAAATGAGACATTAGTAAACTTAGCCCCTTTCTACAATAAATAAAAAGGGCCGCCTAAAAGCCACTTTAGGGCTGCGCCAAAAAGAGGCAAAAAACGGGACCCCCTGAACAGGTGATCCCTTTTGCAGTCATTACATTACATCAGCTTTGCAGCGCCCCTTTCCCCGGGGCATCTAAATTGGGACCGCAGGTGTGGTGGTTTTTAAAGCTTTTCAAAGTGAATAGGAAAAAGGGAAAGCGACTTTTGCTTTTTCCCAACATTGTATACAAAGGGTTTTCCAGATACTTTTGGTTTACTGGTGATTGCCCAGAATCCAGGGCTTGTGCCATGATATCTAATGCCGTGTCCCAAAATTTGGGGTTTGGGGTCATCAGCTTTCTTACGACTGGGTTTTTTTTGCTATAATTTTTTTACAGTTTGTTTTTTTAAGTTTAACAAACAATAGTTAAGAAAAACTTGATCTGGGTCTAAAAATTTCTTTGTTCCCCTTTTAAAAAACCCAATTAGATTTCCCCTTTTCATTTCTTTAATATTTGCTCTGAAAAAAATGAAAGGGAGTTCTGTTTGGGGTAGTTTGGGAAACCCAAAAAAGGTTTTTGACCGAGACAGTTTCAACTTAAGTCCCTAAGTGCCAGTTTTTCCCCCACAATTACAAAATTTTGCAATTTGGTCCAGTGGAGGAAACACGGGGGTGATTCTTTTTTCATTTAAGATAGAAGGGTGGGCCCAATTTCTCAAAAAATTTGTTCGCCCCTTTTTCCGAATTTTCCGACAAAATCCGCTTCGTCCGAAAATTTTTCGGGACGAAAAAGCGTTAAAAAACATTAATTTCCCGGCTGCAGAGAGCCCATAGGGGGGGGTAGAAAAATTTTGCCATGCTTAATATGCAGGGGGAGTTGGTTTGGTCTTCATTCAATGCTGTTTTTAGTATGACAGCACATGGGTGCCCCCTGTTTAGGGAAACATTCACTCTAAAATTCCCGGGGCACTTTTCTGGGGCCCCAAAAATTTACCCCCCAAAAAAATGAAGGGGAATGCGCCTGATAAAGTAAAAGGGAGCGCCAGCTGGGAAAAAAAAAAAACTGAGGGGTTTTGATCCCACCTTTGCGTTTAAAGAAACCCCAGTGTAGGTTACCCGGGGCCGCCCCAGATCGCTGCCCCAGTAAGGGGTTTTTGGCAATTTGCCACGCCGGGAAGGAAAAGGGGGTCTAAGTAGGTTCCCCGTTTTCACCAGAGCCCTACGCAAAGCGGGATGGATTGCTGCGGCGGGAAATCTACCAGGTCGCTACCCCGAAGTGATTGCTTGCGGTTTTGGGAGCCGAGGTGTAGCGAGGTACAAAATTTGTAAGGGAAAAACGGGTCGGGGGGGAAGGTAAGTTAAGGGCAGACACAAGGATCGGGGGGTCAAGGGACGGGGCAAGTTTCGATTTCAAGGATATGCAGACGGGCTCAAAAGGGGGAGGTGGAGGCGGTTTTCCCGTCTGTTAAATTTTGGGCTTACGATTCACATTCTTTTATATAAAAAATTTCTCATCCAAAGCCAGTTTTGCGCTTTTTCTTGTGCTTTCCCGTATTCCAGTTTTGTTAAATTTTTTTTTATTTACTAATGGCACAAACCCAAATTTAAACACCCAAACATTCCCTGTTTTTTTGGGGCTCCCTTTAAAATTTCCCAAAACTGCATTTCAACAAATTTGGGGTCACGCAGAAACTGGGTTCAAAATACCAGTTTATTAATTATAATTTACTGGTAGGAAATTTTTTTGGTATTAATGATGAAGTGATGGAGGTGAAAATTTTTTGGCAAAAAATGGTTTCGGAACGTTAGCAACTGTCTAGGGGGATTTCTCTATAGTATTGAAATTTGTCCTTCCCCCCAGCCCGTGGAAAAAAGGGGGGCCCACTTTTGGGCCCGGGAGCGAGGGTCCAATTTGGGTGGAGAAACCAGAATTATCCCTCTCCGGTTTGGGAAATTTTTTCGGCTGTCAAATTTGCCGGCAAATCATGCTGCGGGGCCTTTTTCACAAGGGGACTTGAGGGACTCCCTGCCTCTTCCCATGTTTAAAATTTCCCCGGGGCTTGCGGGTTCATTTTGCCTGTCTTCCCCAAACTCCATCTACCTCCCCCGCTGCTCCCGCTCCTCCGCTTTCCGTCATCGGGGGAAAAAAAACCACTCATTTCACCCGACAATTGGGTTGTGCTCCAATGTCCTGTCCCCTTTTCCGTTCAGTCCCCCCCGGACTCATTGGCCGCGGGATTTTTAGTCGCCACGTCTCCGGGCCCCCGCCCGCAGATTTTTTTTAGCTTTTGTTTCCCGGACCCTGAAGCGTGAAAGACGTTTTTAATTCCCCTTTGTCCCGGCGGGTGACAAATTAAATTGCCTCCTCAAATGGCCTCAGCAAACGGCAGGTGTACGAATTTAGCTGCCATGGCTGCATCAAAGTTACACAGGGGAGTAACCCTGCCCGCCTGGATCTTCAAAAATGTTAATGGCCTTTCCTGTTCATACAGTCGGTCCAAATGGCAGGTGGAATTCCAACGGGTGGGAAACATCCCCAATCAGCGTTGTTAAGGGGAGGCCGTTCTGCCGCGTAGTCGAGGAGGGGTTTCCGGCATTGTAGGAATGGGTAAAGTGCATGCCAGTTTCCTGGCCTTTTTCAGAATCTTTGAAGATCGGTGGAAGACTTCAGGAACCTTTTCAAACCAGATTGAAAACATGCGCCATGCGGGGCAGGGGGTTTCCCTCCTCGGTGCGCGCAGCAAATGCCCTCCCATTGCCCGTAAATTGGTTCCGTTTTGCATTTTTGGGCGGAGAAACCCACACATCGATTTCTTGCTCCCATGACGCGGAGCTTTCCTCCCCTGTGTGACTTCGTTCGCCGAGGCAAGGGGGTTTTAAAAATGGTGACCCCGTGTGCCCTAACATGTGGTTTTGGGAGCAGTACTTGGGAGGCTAGAGGGTTTGGTGGTGGAGGAGGAAGAGGCGGACATTGGGCAGGAGCCGCAGTTTGACAACGTGGGGAAAAGCGCCGTCTCCTGTCCCCAAATTGTTGGTGGGTGGGCAGGAAGCAATTCACCAGTGGGCCGTAAAGGCTGTACTGGCTTGGGCATTGTTAAGTCCCCAGTCCGCAGCTGTGAACTTGGAAACAAACCGATAAGCTAAGGGGTGGCCCACGTTTTGTTTTAAAAATTTTGAGGGTGGTCGGGCCCTTTTTTGGAAAAGAAATTTTTGGCTTGGAACTCTACCTCGGCCCCGGCACAGGCCATTTGTTCTCTGACAGTGCAGGTCCCCCATTTTGGGAAAAGGGGGAGGGGGCTGTAGTACCAACACCTTGGCGGAGCACGGTCGTTTGCACCCTTTGGAGGGGTTGGACGCATAATCTGTCTTTTGCAATCGCCTCATTGAAGACTGGGGCCATGTGAAGCGAGACAGGAGCTCTGGGCCGGGAGTGTGGCAAAGAGAAACGCTCCCTTCTGCAGGGTGGTGGAGCCTTGACTGGCTGCAATGGTTTCCCGTGCGTCGGACATTATCATCTTTTTTGTTTTATCTTCATGCTGTCCTCCTCAAGGCGGGGTATCAGGGGCTGACCCCTACAACATGACCTCCCATGGACTCTTCCTGGGGGATTTGCCATTTTTTCGCTCCAAAAGTAGCTCTGAATGCCCTCCTCAAATTGTTGATCCTCGCTGTATTGGCGCTGAGCCACTATAGTGATCTTTGGTGGGGAACAGAGGGACAGAGGCGGTTGGGGCGGTGAAAAGCCGCTGAGCGTTCCCGGGGCCCCATGCCAAAAAAAGGTTGTGTTGCGTTCCCACCGACTCTTGGCTGGGGTTTTCGATGTCATCTGGGGGGAAGTGGATGCCTAGTCAACCAAATAAAGAACCCTTGGGGTGCTGGCAACACACGGGCAGTAACCAAAGCAGTTCGGGCCTCACCGAGTGACCCCTGCTGTGATGCCCCCTTGCTGTGCTGGCCCTGTCCTGCCCAGGAATGTTTGTGCCACTGCCACCGCATGTGAAGAACCTGCCACCTCTCGTCTGAATACTGTTTGTTCAGAAATTTACAGCTCTTTAATGAAGATATCGTATATGAAAAATACAGCCCGATTTAATCAAATGAACCACAAACGGGCTTGGGTAACCCCTTGGGATATAAATTGCGCAAAAAAATGAGCAGAAAAAAATTTAACTGGTATGGGGTGTTAAAACCCCCGTTTCTTTTCTGAATACAAAGCAGAAACAGCTTAATTAACCTTCGGAATAATTTTTGTACAGGAATCAACAAAAAATTTTGCTTTGAGTTGAAAAAACCTTTTTTTTTCGACTACAAAAAGCAAAACACGTTTAATTAACCCTTGGTTATAAAGTTTAACTACGAAAAAATTTCGTCTTTGGCTTTTGAAAAACCCGTTTCTTTTACTGGCTACAAAAGAGAAACACGCTTAATTAACCCTTCGGTTAAAAATTTATGCACAGGAAAAAAAAGTTGTCTTTGGCTTAAAAAAACCGTTTTTTTTACTGATTTTCATAGCACAAAACACGTTAATTAACCTTGGGTAAAAATTGTGCAAAAAAATGAGCGAAAAAAATTAAACCCGGTATGAGGCTTGAAAAAACGCCGTTTCTTTACTAAATACAAAAGCAAAAAAACGCTTAATTTAACCTTTGGATGTTTTTATTCAGTAAAAGAAACGGCGTTTTAACAGCCACCCATTTAATTTTTTGCGCTCTTTTCTTTTGGCAATTTATATCAAGGGTTTTCCCCAAGCCTGTTAGGGGGTTTCATTTGGAGTCAATACGGGGGTGTGTATTTACATATCAGAATCTTCATTAAACAGAGTTTTGAAAATTTTTTGAACAAACAGTATGTCGGGACGGGAAGGGGCGGGCCTTTTCACATGCGGGGGCGTGGCCAAAAACTTTCCCTGGGCAGGCACGGGGTTCAGCAAGAAGGGGACGTCGCAGCGGGGTACTCATGGGGCCGAACTGCCGGGCATCTAGGGCGTGTGTTGAAATTTGAAAAATGTTTTCTAAAGGGAAAAAAAACCCTTTTTAAGGAAAGGGGAAAATTAATGACTAAGGCAACATGTATAAAGGGGGTGCTTTGAGTCAAAAACTGTCATGCCCTGTCCAACAGATGCTTTATTTAGCTAAAATTTGTCACAGTCTGCACTGAAACAACACTTTTGAGCGCCAAATTTTGGCAAAACTGCCATCAAACCATCCATGACTGAGAAAAAGTTTGGCTTTAAAACTTCATGCACCAAAAATTTTTGGCACAAATGTTTCCCTAAATACTCTTTTTATACATACTGTTGTTTCTCATCCTCTATAACGATTTAGAATTGGCGTGTCGCCGGCAAGTTTCATACATGTCGCCCTAAAAGTCTAAGGGTGACATGAATGAAAATTGCCAGCGACACGCCAATTCTAAATCGTTATAGAGGCGTGTAGAATGCAACAGTATGTAGGGTTGTTTATGTGGGGTTATAAATCTGGCATGTGTATTTTTTGGGTCTGGCAGGCAATCTTTGGCCCCCTAGTAAAAGCATACTTTTGGGTCATAGGGTAGCTATCTTTTACATGCACTGTTTGTTGCGTTCAAAAGTGCCGTGCCTGTTTTGGCATACGACTGTTCAGACATCTATTAGACAGGGTTTTGACGTTTTTTGGTTGGAAAAAAAGTGAAGAGGGGGTTTAGCACTCCATAGGTAAAAAACATTTTTAAAATTTATTGTCCCCTTTGTAGAAAAATAAAATCAAAAAACAAACATGGTGAAGCTTTTGACGCGTTTGGGGGCTACATTTCAGAGGGGACCCTTAGTAAAAACAAGCTTGCTCCCAAAAATTCCCCAAAATGTTTTTTTTAGAAAAGTAATTTATAAACGATGAACCCTTAAACCCCAAGAGGTCAAAACAAAAAATGTGCAAAAAACCCTTTTTAAAATTGGAAATTTAACTTATCTTAACCCTTTCCGAACATTTTCCCTCTCTTCGGGGAATTTTGGGGGGAGGGGTTCCCGCAAATTGCCCCCTTTTGGTACGTTTAAGCGATCTTGCGGTCACGGCGGGGGGCGCAAAGACGCGGGATGGAAAAAGGCGGGGTTTAAATTTCCGCTGGCATCATGCCGCAACCCCCGGCCGGAGTGGGCTCCGGGCGCGGGGGGGTTAACCCCCCCGATGTCGCGGGTTTGTGGGGCGCGACATCGCGGGGGTGGGGGGCAGGAGTGAGCTCCTGCTGGCCCCAGATCCGGGCAGTAATGGCGCTGGGCCCCTATGAGTCTCCTACCAAAGGGAGCCCGGAGCTGAATGGGAAGCATCCGGGTTGTCTTGGGGAGGTTTACGATGCCCACAATGCATTTTTTGGGGAGCGTGAACTGACAGTTGCCCCTGGGGGACCCCGCTTTTCTGCTATAGCTGTTTTTCTTTATTTCTATTGCATGAAAATCTGACGTTCGTTATGCAATTTCCCCCCTGGGGGAAAAGTATTAAAAAAATGTGAAAAAAAGGGAAAAAAACAAGTGTAAAAAAGTTAAAACACAAACACAAAAAAAAAAAATTAAACCCGTACACCGCCCTTTTCCCTTTTCAAACCCAAACGCCCCAAAAAAAAATAAAAAAAAAAATAAAGTACCCCTATTTTGGGATCGGCGTGCGTAAAACGACCCCCCTATAAATCTGTTACATTAATTAACCCGGTTTCGGGGAAAGCCGTAGAAAAAAAAAAAAAAAAAAAAAGTCACGAATTGAATTTTTTTTACATCCTGCAGCACATTTAAAAGGAATAAAAAAAGCGGTTCCAAAAAAATAATTTTAAAAGCCAAAGTTGGGGCCAATTTTTAAAAAGTCAGTTTATCCCGCAAGAAATAAATTTTCCCTTTCACAGCCCTTTTATACGGAAAATTTAAAATTTTTGGCTATTAGAAAAATAGCAAAAGCATAAATATTGTTTTCACAATTAAAAAACACTTTTTTTTCCCAAAAAATTTTGTGCTTTTAAATAAAAAAACTTCAAAAAATTGGGTATCACCCTTAAAGTTTTCAACCCAAAAGGTAAAACTAATTATCCCCGGATACTGCATGGTTTTAACGCTTTTTTCAAAAAAAAAATAAAAAAAAAATTTCTAGGATTGCAGTATTTCTTCACCCTGCCTTCCCAAAAAAAGGATTTAAAAGCGATCATTTAAAATTTGTCCCCCTCAAAATTGTTAAACCAAAAAAAACGTCAAAAATCATCCGGAAAAAAAAAAGTCCCTATTCAGTCCAAAAAAAGAAAAAAAAAAAAAGTTTTGGCTTTTCAGCGGCGGTGATGAAAAAAAAAGTTTTCCTTTTCAAATAAGTGTTTTTATTGTGTAAAGCGTAAAACATTAAAAAAAAATTTTACAATTTTGGTATGCTGTTAAAACGTATTAACCTGATGAGGGAAAAAAATAGCTGTCATTTTAATGCACAGTGCCGTGTAAAAATTTAAAAAAAAAAAAACACTAACCCCCGGATTGCTGTATTTTGTACAAAAAAGCCCCACAAAAAAACCCTTTAAAAAAAAAGTGACAAAGTTCACTTGGCCCCCCTAATTGGGGGTTCCCAAAAAAAACATCAAAATCATCTCGTTAAAAAAAAAGCCCCCAAGCGCCTTTTGCAAAAAAATTAAGAAAGGGTATGGCTGTCAGAATAGGGGCAAAAATAAAAAAAAGCAAACTTTTTTTTAAAACTGCTTTTTTATTGGGGTAAAAATAATAGAACATAAAAAATTTTTAAAATTTATTTTCATTGTAATTGTACCGACCCCCCTTTGTAAAGTTTTTCCCCCCAATTTTTTCCCGTATGGCGAATTTTTTAAAAATGAAGTCAAAAAAAAAGGCGGAATGCGTTTCCCCCCCTCCATTTCCATGGACCCAAAGCTAAAAAAAAAAAAACTAAAGGAAACAACCCGTGGCCCAAAAAGCCAATACCCCCCTTAGATGAGATCCCTGGAAAGGGGGTTGAATCCAAAAAGGGGAAAACTTTGGGAAAATTTCACCTGTTTGGTAATTTGGAGGCTTTTTCAGATGCGACTGGCCCCCACAATAAACTGTGCGCCTTGGGAACCCCCCCCCATGCGGCCCCCCAAAAAGCGTTTACACCCCATTTTTAAAGGGATTGCCGAAATTGGAAGAAATTTTTGTAACACAAATTTTTTGGGGGTTTTTTTCCCCAAGATTCCTTGTTAAAAAATTAAAAATTTTCAGCCCAAAAATTTTCAGATTTTGGAAAAAAAAAATATTTTTTTTTTTTTTTTTCCCGAGCTGAACGCTTAAAAAAAAATTTTTGAAACGCCTGTGGGTCGATATACTCCCCTAACCCTTTTGGGTATTTTCCCTAAGGGGTTTTAGTTTTTAAAAATGGGGTTTTTTAGGGGGATTTTTAAGTTTTTGGGAAACCTTAGGGGTGTCCCCAAACCTGGGAAAAGGCCCCTAAAAAAAATTGTAATGAAAAAAGGGGGCCCGTGGTTTCTCCTCCTTTTTGGGGTTGTGGGGGGGGGCCAAATTTAAAGGGAATTGGGCCCCAAATTTGGGTTTCTCTGAAAAAAGCGAATCTGGGGAATCAATTTTAATTTTCATTTCACCCGTTTACATTTTTCCGTTATTTTGTAAAAAATGGGAAAAAAAAATTTGGGAAAAACTGCAAAAAAAGAGAAATTTTTAAATTTCCCCTTCCCCTTTGCTTTTAAATTTCCCGTTTAAAAAAGGTAAAAGGGTTAATAAACTTTCCCAAAATTTGGTTTTGAAAAAATTTAAGGGGTTTTTTTTCTTAGATGAGGTCATTTTTGGGGGGGATTAACATACAGATTTAATCAAAAGTCACGTTAGAAAATGGGGCTGGTCCCCTTAAAAAAATGTTTATTGAAATTTTTTTGAAAATTTGAAAATTTTTTACTAAATTTTTAAGCCCCAAAGTCGTAAAAAAAAAAAAAGGGGCAAATTTTTTAAAAAAAAAAATGCCAAAATTTCAGGGAGGGCATTTGGTTTTTTGCTTTTTATAAACCCATTTTGGGGAATAAATTTTTTGTCTTACTTTTCAGAAATTTTTGAAGTTTGAAAAAATTTGGGAAAATTTTTTACATTTTTCACCATTAAATTTTATTTTTTTTCAAAAAAAAACAATCATTTTTTGGCCAAAAATTTCTTACTATCTTAAAGCACAATGTGTCACGAGAAAACCCAAATTTTCTGAATTTTACATGGATAGGTTAAAGTGTCAAAAAGTTTTTCTCAAAATTTACAAATGGCAGAGAGGGCCAAAAATTTGGGTCCGGGGGTAAGGGGTTTAAAATCCAAAAGTAACAATAAAAAAAAACCCAAAAAAAACTTCAAATTTTTGCATTTTTGAAACATCAATTTAAAAAAAATTTTTTAAAAATTTAAAATCTATAGTTTAAGCCTTTTGGGGAAAAAATTTTGTTGGTGACAGAATTCCAAAAAAGGGTTCTCTATCTAAAAAAGCTTTTTCCCTTCTCCCCTTGGTGGGCGATTTTTCCTTTTCCGAGCTTTAAAACCCCTTTAAATTTCTATTGAGCCAGAATGCATGTCTCGAAAAAAGTGAGAGGCTCCCGAAACGGTTCTTAGACCAAAAAGGGGTCCCTTTGGGCCCTAAAGTGTTCCCCCTTTTTTCTTGTAAAAAAGGGGGGGTGGTGAGTGTTTTTTCGTTCTTATTTTTTCGTAAAATTTTAAAAATTAAAAATTTTCCCCAAAAAGGGGGGGGGATTTTTTAAAAAGCAGGTTGCGGTTTATTTTAATGAAAGGTGCTTGGAAAATTTCCCGAAAAAATGATGCCTTGGGTTAAAGTTTGTCTACTTCAATCTAAATTGGAGAAACAAAATTCAGTTCATTCAAACAATACATAGTCTGTGTGATTAAATTCCTGAATAGTCTGCAGTTTTTTTGGGGTTAGCCCCTTTTACACCCAAGTTTCCCCCATTTAATTTGGGCCCATCAAGGGGGGCCCCACCCCAGTATCCATCAGATAAATTTTTTTTCCCGGGTTTCTGAAGGGTTTTTTAAAGAACGAAGGGGGGGGGGGGAAAACTAGACCTGTTTGCATGGGGCATTCATAAAAAAAAATTATGGAGGATTTCCAGAACTTAATCCTTACTGAGGTTTGTTGGCCCTGTTATATGTATTTGGGAAAATTTTAAATGTTAATTTTTTGGACCCCACTGGTGGCAAGTGTTTGAAAAACCTTTTTTTTTTTGCTTTTATGGAAAACCTGTAAAACCCCGGGGCGGACTTTATGTTTAGTCTGTTGGGGGGCCTGTGCCTTTTTATTCTGTTGCTAAAATTTTCATGCAGGGTTTTAAATGAACGCATCAGGGGGGGGATTTAAGGGAGCAATCTAAGTCTCTGGGATTAGGCATCCCTTCTGACGTCACTTCCAGGGTTCCACAAATTGGGCCCCAGTTGAAATAGAATTGGGAAAAAGATGTCAGAAAAGGGATGCCATATGAAATTTTAGGCTGTAAAAGGGGAGGGGTTTTTCTTTGCGGAATTGGTTTAAAAAAAACGCTAATTTTTCCCTCAAAGAAAACCCAAACCCCAATTTTGGGTTCAGGTTATTGTTTGTGTTTTCCTAATTTTTACCCAAAAAATTTTTTGGGTCAGAAACAAACAATGGTTTTAAGGGTTTAATTGACCCTTTTTCCCGAAAACCAAAAATGCAAAACCCCTATACGCGCCTTAAAAAAAGTTAAAAACCCTTTGAATTTTTAAAAAACATTGTTATCCAAATCCTTTTTAGAGAAAACCAACCCGTAACTAATAAAAACGAACTTTTTTACTATTGGTTTATTTTATTGAGAAATTGGAAAATTTAATGAAATTTTAACAAATTTTTGAAAGAAAAATTTTAGGGAATTTTTCCCCAAAAATCAAGGCAAAAATTTTTTTGCAGGTATAAATAAACATTTTTTAAGTGTGATTGGTTCTAAAATAGCGATTATGGGGACAGGGTTTTTAAGGGGGTTTTCGCCTGTTTTTTTTGGGGTTACTGGGCCTCCCGGGGCCCCAATCCCCCCCGTTTGGACGCGGGGAATTTCAAATGTTAGGCGCAAATGTTGCCACTTTTAGCGGGGCCCTGCATGGGAAGGGGGGGGCGGTTTTGGGGGGCGGTTTTGGGCCCCGGGGTAGGGTTTCCGGGGGGGGGACGGGCGCGCTCCCAAACTCGAGGATTTTCGTTTGGGAGTCGGCCAAAAACAAGGCGCAGTGCAAACGCTCGGCAGCCCGACAGGGGAACCCGGATTTTTTTGGTTTAAAAATCCGGGCAGAGGCAAAATGAAGCGGATCGGAACATTTCGAGGAAGAGATCGAAAAATCGCAAAAAAACCTCGGCGCTCCGCTCGTGCAGGGGGAGTATGTTTCCAAAAAAAAATCGCCTTTATAAAGGCGGAAACAGTGTCAGAAAATAGGTGGGAAAGTAAAAAAAAACATAATAAAAAAAAAAAAACACTTTCCAAAACTTTGAACGGCGCAATTTCCCAAAAAAATTATGATTTTGTAAATTGGGCCCGGGGTTTTCAGTATTTCAAAATTTTGAAAAAATATTCTCATTGGTCGGGTTTTAAAACCCGCCAATCCGAAAAAGGAGCGGCAGTGAACCATTAAAAAACCCATGGGGGGAAAGGGGTTGGGGCCCAAACAGAATCCACGGGGGATAATTCAAAATTTCAGTAAAAAGACAGAAAAGGGAAAATTGGGTGAGTTTGCGGGGGCTTGGGGGAGCTGGCCAATCAGAATGGAGCGCAAAGGGGCCCAAATTTAGTCTTTGGGAAGTTAAGACCAATCAGAAACCAAGGCGGGATTAAATTTAAAAAACGTTAAAAAAAACAGAAAAGAGGGTGATTGGTGTGCTTGCGGGTGCCTTTTGGGGTATCCCAGCCAATCATTGCGCGAAACTAATTCTTTCCAAATTTTAGTCTTTGGGGAGGGGGGCGCATGAAATCTTGGGCTCCCGCGCCGTGACGGCTTTAATTTTATTTAAAAAATTTATTTTTATTAAATTGTAAAACCTTTTTCAGATAAAGGCAGAAAACCCTTTTTTACAAAAAAAAGCAGGTTTAAAAACCCCAAAACGCGTTTTTGCCGAGCCGGGGTACATTGGGTTTTCAATAGAGAGAATTGCGGGAAATACAGTTAATTTTAAATTGGGTTTTAAACTATTCTCATTTGGGCCCGGGATAAAAACCCGCCAATCAGAAAAGGAGCGACAATGGGCCCCTTATAACCCATGGGAAAAATTGGCCAATCAGTTTAGGAGCGACCCTTTTTCCCCTTATATCCTATGGAGGGAAAATTGCCAATTTATTAAAAAACGGGACGTTTTAAAATTCAGTTAAAAAAACGAAACGAGCTGTTGGTTTTAAGCGGGGGGGGTCGTCCCCCGCCCTTTTGCCAAACGAGCGGGCTACTTTTCTTTGAGTTCTATGGGAAAGAAAAAACTGAGCGGGCTCTGTGTTTTGGGCTCTTTTGATTGGGGTACGAAAAAAAAATATTAAATTTAATAAAATCATGTTTTTTTCTCTTTTTTTGTTGCCCCAAAACTTTGATTTCCTTTGGGTAACGGAAAAAAAAGAAAAAAAACATGGTTTTTTTGATTTAATATATTTTTTTCGTTTTTCCCCATATTATTATTCGTTTTTTTTAACATCGGGAACCCCTTCTGTAGTGTTTTAATTTGATTTGGCCAAAGTACAGTTTTTTTTCTGATTGCATTAGAAAACCCCTTTTGGGGCGTTCGCTCGCTCTCCCATTGGTCCCAAATTAAAGGCGCCCCTTTTAAATTAGCCAAAACACAGGCGTGCTCGGGAATTTTTTTTCCCCTTTGAAAATCTAAGAAAAAAAGCCCGCGCTCCCGATTGGGTAAAGCTGGACGAGCCCCCGCCGCTTCAAACCCAAACAGCTTGTTTTTTGCCCTTTTTATGTTTTTTGAAAATGGGCCCGCCTTTTAATTTTGATTGGGCAAAATTTTTTTCCCCTAGGATATAATGGGACCCTTGTCGGCCTATTTTGTTTTGGGCAAATTTCCTCCAAAAGGTTTTAATGGGGACAAATTGGGCGCCTATTTTGATTTGGGTGGTTTATGCCAACCAAAGAGAATTGGCCCTTTAAAAAATTTTGGAAATTTTTTTTTATTTCCCGGCGATTTTCTCTTTGCAAATTTTTTTTATGTAAACGCCCGGTTTTTTCGGGGGACAAAAGCGGGTTTTTCGGGTTTTTTAAAGCTTTATTTGTAAAGAAAGGGGTTTTGGCTCTTTATTTGATTTTAAAGTTTGCACTTAATAAAAATGTTTTTTTTTTTTAATTTTCATGCCGCAAAGGCGGGTGGAGCCGGATTTCAGGGGCGCCCTTCTCCATTGACTATAAAGGGGAAGGGAGCTGCGCTTGTTGGCTGGGATAGACAGCCCCGCTTAAAATAGCCAATCGCTCTTTTCTGTGTAACGGGCGGGGCTGACAGGGGGGTACGCCGGGAAACGCCGACCGCAGACATCCAGGTTTTGGAAAATCCTCTGTGATAACGCGGCGAGGTGGGGAGGCTGGAGGGCCACAAACCCGGGAGTGGGAGTCTAAGGGGGCCCTGGGGCTTCGCCAGGCCCGCCAAAGCGGGATGGACTTTGGGGGGCGGGCCCCCCGGTTTTATCCCCTGACGTGGCTACCTGGGGGGGACAGCCGGGGGCAAGACGGAACCAGGCGGTGGAATACAGGAAAACAGGAAACCCAAATTTCAGCGGATACAGGAGGGTTTTAAAAGTACAAAAGCCCCAGGATACGGGGAACTGGACCCGGGAAACAC
>JAODAL010054389.1:0-24660 GCA_025379985.1 Phyllomedusa bahiana
CCTTTTTCCCGGCTTTTTTTAAATCGGGGGGTCAAAAGGGTTTTAATGGTCATCTGCGGCCCAGGAAGTTTAGTCAATGTCCAGTGAAACTAAAATGGGGGTTTGAAAGACCCTTTTTCGGCACTTTTTAATCTGGGTTCATACGGTTAAAGGGGGTATGTGCGGCCCAGGACAGGGTTTGTAAATGCCAGTTAAAAAAAAATGTGTTCAAAAGATATTTCTTGGCACTTTTTATTGTGGGTCATGCAGGTTTTTGGGTCAGCTGGTTCCAGGACGGGACATTAAATGTCCAGTTCAAGTAAAATGTGGTTAAAAAATCTGCTTTGGCACTTTTTAATTTGTGGGTGATGGGTTTAAGGGTATGCTGTGGTACAAGAAGGATAGTAAATGGTGTGTGACTTTTTTTCTGAGCTTTTTAGCCAAGTTTTGGGCCCAAAGATGTAGGGGTACCCATTTGATGTTGTGGTGTTTTCCCAGCTTTCCACCCCTTTTTGGGGAAAGAATGAGGTGTTGTTGCCCCCCATAGATTTTAATGGTCATCGGAGATGATCGACTATGACTATCGAAAAAACCTTATCGATGGTGGCGACTACGACTTCGCCGTGTCGATAGCACAAAAATCTAAACTGTGTGTGTAATGGTCTAAACTTTTCTCCCCTTAAGATCGGTGGCGGGGCCCTCCTTCCCGGGCAATGTTTGAACTCGTCGTCCAGAAATTTCAAAAGGGGTACCCGGTTTCTGGATGTTGCTGGGGAAAGGGGCGAGGTCTGAGCTCACACTTAACATTCGCCCCCCTGCTTCACCCTGGTGGCTGATACCCCCCCCCCCCCCCCCCCCCCCCCCCCCCTTTTTTTTTTCCCCCCTTTTTTTTTTGGAAATTTTTTACGTTTTTCCCCCCTTAATTTGGGAGCAGGCATTCATTTTGCGTAGAAGTGGGAAATGGGCCCGCAAAAAGCGGTGGGGGTGGGGTGTTGAGACGAGAGTGGTGGCAGGTGAAGAGCTCTGCCATCCTTGCGAGTTTTGAAGAAAACCCCCAAAATGGTCAGTGCAGACAATGCCTAGTCAGCATGAGCATTGAGGTGATCTTAGTTCTGGAAACAATGTTGGCACTTGAAACAGCAGGTCCCCCGGGCGACGGATGGGGTAGACGGACACAGATGCGGACATAGAGCATTTCTCTCCGTCGAATCCAGAAGGCCCGACATTTTTCACAACTTTATCAGTCTTATTAGGCAGGGGGTTCGGGGTCCAGTGTTGCTTGCAAGGCGGTAACTCAACTCTTGGGTACATCTCTGAGGCAAGTCAGAGCTGTGTTGAAGCTGAGGCGGGGAGCGGGGGGAAAGGGAGGAAAAGGTTTCCTGAACACCGACGTTACCGATGTCCCTGCCTTGGAAAGAGGTTGGCATGGATTTCATGCGAAGGAGGAAGTTGAGGAAGATCAGTTTGCTCGTGCCTCTCAACCCAGAGGATTTGGAAATCAAGGCTCCATTTCTCACATTAGTTCTTGGATGCTCCAGTTCCTCCAACATGATCCTCGCAATAGGCCTTTCAAAATGAACAACAGTTACTGGGTGGCCACCCTCCTCGATCCCGTTACAAAGTAAATCCCGCACTTACCTTCCACCCAATCAAATAGAGAGTAAAATGCAAGAATTTGGAGGACCGTGTGATTGAAACAACTGGAGACATTTTGTTGTGTCTGCTTCATGTTCTTCAAAATGTCACAGTGGAACACGTCAGCAACGTGACAGCAGTAGAGAGCCAAGTAGCCGTAGCGGCAGTAGCGAGCAGGGAAGGTGGCAGAAAACCTAAAGGGTGGGCCTCTGCAATTTTTTATTTACCACCTCACCACGATGCAATGCAGGTCACATCAAACCAGAGACCAGCTTAAGATCATGGTGCACGACTTCTGCGTTCAAAACATGTTTTTGGATATGTTCCGGACCCAATCGACTTCTGGGTATCCAAAATGGATTTAATGGCCCGAGCTCGCTAGCCCTGCCATAGAGGTGTTGTCCTGCCCAAAAAGCCAGCGTAATATCTGAGCAGACCTTCAGCACAGCTGGAGGGTCATTACAGACAAACACATCGGCTTTCCATGATAATGTGAATTGTTTGACTTTTCATCAAGATGAATCAGGCATGGATCTCTGATGTTGTTGTGGCCCTAATTGCCAAGGTCACCCATAAGTTGCGGTCTCCTTCACATTCCTCTTCAACAGAAATGGTTCCTCTTGAAAAAAAAATTTTAAAAAGATAATTTCTTACTGAAATTTTTATTCTCAGTTCTCATTTTGTGGTTTTTTCGGTGAGGAGACTGTAAAAGACACCAATTGTACACGGTTTCATCAAAAAAAACGTATTCCATTAACTCACCTCATATTGATACTTGCTCACACTGTCACTGGTTCTGGGGTCATGATAATCAAGGTCAGCTATACTCAAGGTCCTTTGAACCAGATAGTTGGCTTCGCAGTGGCAGTTCTCCCTCACAATTTTTAACAGTGGCTGAGAGGTCATTTTTATAATTTTCTGGGTCATTTTGCTGTGAAATACAGCTATACTACAGTCTGTTTTAAAAATATGGTTTCTAACCGAATTTTTTACAATTGTAAAGTGCCAAAAAAAAAAGGGTCTGTTTGAATTTTTGGGGATGTTGCTGTAAAATCAGCTTAATACAGGTCTTTGTAAACTTTAGTTTCTAACAGCTTTTGTTTTCACAGTTGTCAAGATGGCAAAGGGTCATGTTTTGAATTTTTGGGGGCATGTTGCTGTGAAATACAGCCAAACTACAGGTACTATTATAAAAAAATATGGTTTCTAACAGACATTTGTTCTTCACAATTCTCAAGAGTGGCCAAAGAGTCATGTTTTACATTTTTTGGGGCATGTTGCTGTGAAATACAGCTATTCTAAAGGTCTTATTACAAAAAAATTTGGTTTCTAACAGACATTTGTTCTTCACAATTGTCAAGAGTGGCCAAAGTGTCATATTTTGAATTTTTGGGGGCATGTTGCTGTGAAATACAGCTATACTACACTTCCTATTGTAAAAAATGTGGTTTCTAACAGACATTTATTCTTCACAATTGTCAAGTGTGGGCAAAGGGTCATGTTTTGAATTTTTGGTGGCATGGTGCTGTCAAGAACAGGAATAGGTAGGACACTGTTACTGGACACATATTGCAAAATGACTTGTTTTTGCAAGATCTTTAACATAACTTGCAATCCCTGTAGTGAGACAACACATTTAATACAATTAAAAAAAAGAGAAACAAAGACGTGGTGGGATTCCATCCTATTTTAAAAATGTGTTTTCTAGAATTAAACTGCTAAAAAAAAACAAAAAAAATTGCATGTACAAAATAGCTGATACAAATATTCCTATGAATTGTTCAAAGGAGGTACAGGAAGACTTGAACAGATGTAGGTTATTCAGAGGACATGGAGTATGGAGCACATTTTCCACCCCAAGAACAGAGACAATTTCCCCAACATGTTGAGTAAAATGAGAAAAAGAAAGCCAAGAAAAAGGGCCCCTGGGTGGAATAGGAGCATCAACCACCAGCATTTCCAAGTGAAGCTCAATTGGTCCGCACTCATACGGAGAGGCAAGCGCTCTCGTAGAGTCAGAAATTTCGCAAGCGCTACCTGGTCTTGATGTGTATGAGGAAGGTGAGGTCTTAGCTCACACTTCCGCTTCCGCACTCTGCTTCAGCATGACTGTTTTCATTGCTGTGTCATAATCAGGGTTGTTTCTTCCATTGGGCAAGGTAGGCCATTGGCCGGGGGCCCCACGAGCAGCCGCCTACCCTGCCCAGTGGAGCGACAGTCAGGCTTTGCCCGGTGGCAGCTGTGATTCGGGCCCCTGCGTCGCCGGGGGAGGCTGGGGTTTCCCCCTGGTGGGCCCCAAGTACCGGCGCCGGTCTGTGGCGCTGGTCCCCCCCCCTCGACACACAGTTGCATGGCTGAGTCACAGACCCAGCCATGTAGCCATCACGGCCGCAACCTGCACCACGCCATGCAGGCAGCAGCTGAGGCAGAACGGTCGTGATCTTCTGCTCCCGGCTGTTCAGCGCCAGGAGGCCGTGGGGGAAGCGCTCGATGTAATGACGTCATTGCGCGCCTGCTCCGCGACGCCGCACTCTGCTGTGAGCGGCCACCGGCATTTAACATGGAGAAGAAGAGGGAGATCAGATAAGTAAGATTTTTATTTATGCCTATATACTGCCCTGCCTACCTATATACTGCCCCTGCCTGCCTATATCCTGCCCCTGCCTGCCTATATACTGCCCTGCCTACCTATATACTGCCCCTGCCTGCCTATATACTGCCCCTGCCTACCTATATACTGCCCCTGCCTGCCTATATACTGCCCTGCCTGCCTATATACTGCCCCTGCCTGCCTATATACTGCCCTGCCTACCTATATACTGCCCTGCCTGCCTATATACTGCCTACCTATATACTGCCCTGCCTACCTATATACTGCCCCTGCCTGCGTATAAGTTGCCCTTCCTGCCTATAAGTGTCCCTGAATGCCTATATACTGCCCTGCCTACCTATAAGTGGCTCTGCCTGCCTATATACTGGTCCTGCCTGGCTATATACCGGCCCTGCCTGCCCTAATTACTGGCCCTTCCTGGCTATATACTGGCCCTGCCTGCCCTAATTACTGGCCATGCCTGGCTAAATACTGGCCCTACCTAGCTAATTACTGTCCCTAGCTATAAGCGGATAATACAGGAGGGCCCTACAATCTATAGGGGAGATATTACAGGGGGGCCTACAATCTACAGGGGGGCTATAAACCTACCACAGGGGGCAGCATATCTTCCTACAGTGGGCCTGTATACCGACCTACTTAATGGTGGGCAACATTACTACCTACTTACTAAATGTGGGGCGCCCATAACTGAGGTAGGAATCGGTAGCGAATTGCTGATAAAGTGAGGATTCTAAGATGTTTGTGCGTTACATTCTACAGGGATGAGTTGCGGCGGGACAAGTCATCATGGCGGTCTGGACGGAAGGAGAGGAAAAGGGAAAAAGTATGTTTCAGAGAACGACTGATCAGAGATGACATATCCTGTGAGTCCCTGATGTCAGGGGTTATTTTACTTCTATATTCCATCAGTGCTGTGGTCTCTGTCATGTAATGGTGACCTGAGCTGGTAATGTTTATATTTGTTTTTTTGAGTATTTTTTTCTTTTTGGGGTGGGGAGGGAGAAGGGATAGGGGAAGGGCCCAGTACACCTCTCTGCCCAGGGGCCCATAGTGCTGTTAGACGGCCCTGGTCATAAGGGCATTTTCCCCCGGTAATAGATGACAGCCCCAGCTTTGTTTTCCCCAAACCCCTTGAACTCTGGCCCTGCTGCGAACGGTTTTAAATAGATGACGAAACCCCCCCGGCTCTCCGACCACTGTAACTCCCCCCTGCTGCTAACCGGTGCCCAGTTTACAGCCTCCCGCCTTGTCAGTATTTCCCTTCAACCCTTGACAGTAGAATGCGGTTTCGAAGGCCTCGTTGACCTATTTGGGGAATGTGTTTTGTTTGCTTCACATTTAATGTCCGGGGGGAACATTTCACCAGTAGAATGGCAAGTACCTCTGCCCAGAAGTTTAGAAAATAGTTTTTTTTTAATATAGTTTTTTTTTTTGGAATTTTTGCTGATGGCCCAAAAGGGCACCTGTGCGGTTTTTGGGTCATACGCGTTACATTATGGATTTAAATGTCCATTATAAATTGTTCAAAGACCCCTTTTTTGGGCATTTTTTCTGGGGTTTTAGTTAAAAGGGGCATGTGCAGTCCCAGGAAGGCATAGTCAATACCCCAGTTAACTAAAATGGGGTTAAAAGACTCCTTTTTCCCGCATTTTTTAACTGTGGGTCGCGGTTTTAAGGGGTCTGCGGGTTTAAAGGAAAGGTACTCATGTCCATTTCAAAAAAATTGTTGGTTTAAACACTCTTTTTTCTGGCCATTTTTAATTGTGGGTCATGGGGGTTTTGGGGTCATGTGTGGTCCCGGAAGGCATATTCATGCCCCGTTCAATAATATGAGGTTCAATTAATACTGCCTTCGGCCTTTTTTAATTTTTTGGGTTTGGGTCATGCTGTGGTACAAGACAGGGGTAGTGAATGTCTGTCAGTTTTTTTTGTGACTCTTGTTGTCTAATTGTCTTGCCTAAGATGTGGGATTTTTCCCGTTTTTGTTGTGGATGTTAATTCCAGCTTCTCCGCCCCTTTTGGTATAAGAATGAAGCGTTTTTTCTCTCCCCTAGACTTTAAAGGTCATCGGGATTATCTTTATGGCTATTTGGTTCGGGATATAATTGAGGATTCGACTATCGATCGATAGATGTTGATACAATGTCTCGCAGGTATACATGCTTTCCCTTTGTTGCATTAGAATTGGATGATTTATTAAATCCGCCTTTTTTTGTCTATACCCAAGGTTAAAGCATGTGCCCTTTTTCTTAGTGTTTATGACAACAATGTATTCATTTTTCTCATCTCTGCATCCCAAGTGCCACAATGTATTTATTTCATTTTATTTTTCCTGTGCTATATCCATTAATATATTTAATGTACAATATAATGTATTGGGAAACCACAAAAAAATTGTTCGTGGGAAAATTAAAAAAATAAATATTTATTTGCTTTGCATAAAAAGGCCATTGTAACAACTCGCTATCACTTATTCCTATAAGTACAATTAAATTCTTTCAAGAGTATATAGGGCTGTCACTCCTTTCACGTAGCACCTACTACAGTATATCATGCATGAAATGGAAGACAGACCACTCAGAGCCTGATAACTTAAAATATAAAATTGGTTGCATTAACCATTAATGCATATATGACCATATAAATTACTCACCCAATGCGGCGTATAATAGCTGTGGGGAGGAAAAACAGTGTGCTGTCTTCCAAAATACAGGTCTGGTATACCAGAAATTCACAAAGGTACCGGCAAGCCAAGTCTAAGATAACACTTACCTATTAGGAAGACAGATAAATACCTAAGGAGCCTACCTAAGGTTAGGTTGCCAAAGCAGAGAGGACCAATGCTTACCACCCTGCTGGAACGACGCCACCGAAATCCTCACTCGTGCGCTTGTTTTGGGGAATTGTACATGATCATATGGAGTAGGTATTTAAAACAGGATTCCAGTAAGTATTTATATGTCTTTTAGATCGTATTTATTAAAAGAACGGAAATAGCCTAACAATGGAAAAAATCATACATATTTCATAGAAATCATATTTAATTATTTGTGTGAACTTAAAGAGGTTTTCTCGCTACAAAGATCATAGTTTAAAATGAGGGGACCAAAAATGTAAGCATCTATGTCCTTGGTTACCATAAGCAACATGCTATGGTTTATGAGAACGGACTGTTTCATTAGTGCTTACTAACAAAGTTTGAGCCCAGGTCGGGTTACGCCCAGCTGCCGCTCCGGTCGTGATCGTGAATGCACGTCTGACGGAGATGCAGGGAACAAGTCGTGGACGGGAGTGCGCAGGGGGACGTGTGCACGGACGAGAGAGAGCGAAAGAAAGAAAGAGAGAGAGAGACGTAGTGTGCGGGGAGAGAGAGAGAGAGATTCAGTGACAGCAATCAGTGGTAGATGCGACGTAATGTGCGGGGAGAGACGGCGATTCAGTGACAGCAATCATCGGTAGGTGCGACGTAGTGTGCAGGGAGAGAGACACATTCAGTGACAGCAATCAGTGGTAGATGCGACGTAGTGTGCGGGGAAAGAGCGAGAGACATTCACTGACAGCGATCAGGGGTCCTGAAGCAGAGAGAGAGATCATGTGTAGTCCCATGTAAACACAAACAGATAAAGCATATAGTTTTGTTCTGCCGATCTGTAGAGGTCAGAGGTGTAATAATCTCCAGGATATCAGTGTGTGTGAGAGACAGAGAAAAAAAAAAATCACCCATCTTTCTGAGAGTCCTGAATGTCAAATGTCCATCCTAATTACAAAGTATGAGATAGAGTGAGAGAGAAATGTAGATATGCAGATATGCATGATCGAGTTACACTTAGCTTTTCACTTCCAAAGACAGCTGAGAACCTCTCCCTTCCCCCAGCTCACACAGAATGAACATACACATGCACAGTGTAGGGTGTGTCTGCAGACAGAGAAGAAACACGTCCCTACATTTCACAAGCTCTGCTTGGCAACCAGCATAAATGGCTGCCAAATGGTGAAACGAGAAAACCCCTTTAAATAAGTGGACCCACCATATACTTGCATTAAAAAGAAGTCTTCATGGACCCCTTGGTTAGAATCAAAATACTCCTCATCTGGACTTCTATAATTTATTTTCATTGTACTCTTTATTACTTTACTTTTTTATTATTATTATTATATTATTATTTTTATAATTATTATTATTATTATTATTACTACTCTCTGTAATTTCAGTCCCATCCATTCTTTTTTTTAGTTAGTTTTACCTTATATTTTGTGTTTTGTATTATATTATGCTGTATGTGTGCATAGCTTTCATAACAAATCAAAACTTTCTGTTCTGTAATTTCATTTCTTTAAATCTATGCATCTCAATAAACTTGTTTTAAGAATATTACTCAATATCCCATTGGATAAAGATGACCTTTCTGAGAAACTACAAACTGTACAATATCAACCTGACCGGTTCCCAAATTGAATACCCATTTTGTCACTAACCCCTCAATCCTCTAGGTGCTGTGAAATTGCTGTGATTCACCAAGATGCTGCCAGTTACCGAACAATATTGGGATCTTCTGCCCAGTAGCCACCAACACCATCTTCTAAGCCGTAACAGAACAAAAAGACATATGGTATGGAGGATGGAAAAGACAGAATCATTGTAAAATGAAAAAAATATCAATAAGATATAAAGTTTATTTGCAAATGAGGTAAAAAGTATAAAACCGCCCTTCAATGAAAGATGTAAATTGAATTCTTCATATATAGTGGAGATTTAAAATCCGAATACCAATATGGATATAATGAAACCCCCATCTACTACACAACAGAAAAACAGGGTTAATTTTTAATATATACTCATAGATCTCAATATCTCTGGATATATAAGAAAAGGCTGGAGCTGTGGGACACAAATGATGAACTTTACGATGCTCTGTAGAGCTTAGTCTTGCCCCTAAATTAACCCTATTAAAAGTGGAGGCAAAAAAGGCGGCTCTACTGAAGGTGGCTAACATTATATGTTCTAAAGCGTTTCCCCTGGATCCAAAATAACAAGTTCATGAAAGAACCATGTATTTGATATTCACAGAACGGCTTTAGTATCAGACCACTATCAATACTGAACATGCAGATGATGGATCCTGGAGCCATCCTGTGATTATCAAATACATTGCCCCCTGATGTACCTGTTATTTTGAAGCCAGTGGACATGCATTGGGACATATACAGAATTTATTCATAGTAGGGGTCTATTTAGGGTCAGTCACCTCCAGTGAAGCTACCCTCTTTGGGATGATGCCTTCAAAATTAATAGGGTTAATTTAGGACCTAGATTGAGGGCTACAGAACATCATAAAGTTAATTATTTATGGTCTTTTCTTATATTTCATGCGATATTAACAATATTAACATCAAACCATAAGTATATATGCAAACCTAACCCTTTTAGGGGGGTCATTATCAATATTGGTACCCCGAATTCAAATGTTTTTTTTCCACTTGTTTTAAAACATTCAATCTACCCTTTTCATTAAATGGTGGATTTTATTTCATTTTGCAGTGATTTAATCTCCTAAACAACTGTTTTGGATCACCTCCCAGTTGTTGTCTTATCCTGCTAACACCAGTGGACTGCTCTAATTAACCAGAAACTGGTGCTGGTCTTAATTTCCTTGCCTGCTACTCAACAGATGTTGCTTCTGAAGCACTTACAGCACTCACCCAAACATCAGCATGAATCTGACCTGCCAGTGGGCCCACAGACGAGCTTCAGATAGGCTCAGGACTACTAGAACCTGCTGCCCACTTCTGCTGGGTAACTGCTTCAATGCCCTGGCCTACTACTGAAGTCACCCACTGACCAGTCTCTCCCATTCTCCATTCCTCACCCATTGGCTACAGCTTCTATCACTGGATTTTTTCACAATGACTATTCTCAGCTTCTACCACTCCCACATTTGCTGCCATTATGGATGCATCTGCCATTTTGTCAAAGGAGTACATAACATACTGTACAGCCCCTGATCCCTGGGCAGCATCAACACAGGTGAGAGATAGTTATACTCCTACATTCAGGAACTGAGGAAGCAAAAGGACACAGAAAAGAATTTTTTAGGGTAAAATATAACTTAAAAATAGGAATTGTCTCCATTTAGACAAACTTCAAGTGCAAACAGAACAGAATTACCAGTATAGCCCACCAAATACAGCACAGACAAAAAATAATAACCAAATATAATGATTATATTCATTGCTGAAAAAAACACGTGTACTCAAGATTTTACGCATGGTACTATACTTTGTCCTTATTGTCCAAAAAGGAAGGAGATGTTCTATACTGAAAGAATAAAGTTGGAAGGCCAACTATATAGAGGTTGTAAGGAATTAAAGTGTCAATAAAGCACAGAAAAATATCCTTTAAAGCCTTGCCTATACAATGGGGGTACAACCCCGAAAAGAGCACTCCCATTCTAGACGGTTCTCCCTATTAAGCACTTGCGCTCTATGAATGCAATAGATCCCGACTCATTTCCCGTTTGTGTATAAATGGTTCATCAGGGGATTAAAATGCAAAAAGTACATAGCTAAGATAATCCTGGTGTGCATAAAAGCATCAATGGTATATTAAAAGAGCCATGTTTTGAAAAACGCCATTGGTCTTACAAAAGGGAATCTATCACCTTTTTTTTTACTAATTAAAACAAGATACTGATACATTTTCTTTTCTTCTTAGCCATTTTTATTTTTGGTTTGTAGATTTGTATATTGCTGTTTTCTGTATATGGTTATGGAGGCAGTCATCATGCCTGAGATGCTTTTATCAGCATTTAGAGATGCTTTATAGCACCTGCACTGGCACAGGAGCCTTGGAACAGAAGCAGACCCATTGACTCTTATATGAGAGTCTTTTAGGCCTATTCTTGGATCTGGGAAGAAATCACTGTGTAGGGAGGGGGAGAATGAGAGCTGTGACCATCTCCTATTGTGACTGGTGGATCTTGTGTTATCTATACATTGGTGTCATTCAATGTAATCCTGCCTGTGCTGATATTGAGGAGAATCCTGAAAAGTTTTCTCTACATAACAGGAAGTGTCAGATTATTTTTAGGCCTAGAAGCCAAATTGAAGATTGCAGGATTTCATAATTTGTATAATATATTGATAATGACCTAAAAAACATATTAAAAATTATTTAAAACATAAGTTAAAACAATAAGTTATTTTCTGATGACATATTAAGGTCCATAACTACTCAGCTGCCCATCCCCTTTCTCTGCCACTTGCTCTCTAATCCTGGCTAACAAAAGCTCAAGGCTCTTCATTGTAGCTACCTAAAATACCATACCATTTGTTATTAATCTGAGTGCTAGGACCCTTTCTTAATATTTTATTTTCTAGTTATAAAATTGCTTCTCAGTCTACTATGTGTATATATAAATCCCTTTATTCCATTTCCTCCATCACAGACTACAATTGAACAATTCCAACTCAGACTCTTCCAGCAAAACTGACTCCCACCTCCCTGCTAACATTAACCTCTGCTGGCTCACACCTCACCTCACGACTTCCCTATGCCCACCAGGCTCTGGGCTAACACTATGTTCATGTTATCTGCTTTAATGGAATCCTATTGCAGTGGATTCACAGTGACGTTGTGTGGCTCGCTGGATTAACTACAAGTGTATAATGCTCCTAAGAGATTAATCACAACCCTGTCTTTCTTCTCATTAAATTTGGCATTATAGGATGAAGGAGGCAGCAACTCTGTGCCCTCACACCAACATCTGTATTCATTATCCCACTTTTTAAAGATGTACCTCTGAGAAGTCAGTAATACATCACCTTCCAACTGCAAGTGTTTTTGGCAGAAGTATTGCTAATTTAGGTTTAAAAAAAGAAAAACTATTGCTTCTTTATTAGGTGCAAAATTAAACATCTTCCAAGTTAATCTTGTTTGAATAATGATTTCAGTGTGAGACTCTGCAGTCAATCATCGCTGACGCTAATTAGCATAATCAAAGGCCATGTTAAGTTAATAATGGAGTCAGATAAGGAGCCAAGTGTTAGAGATGAGGTGATGTCACTCACCATTGTCTTGAATCTCACTCTGAAGGCTGCCACCTAACCTCTAATTATTTCCACTGGCCGCTTTGAAGCTTGGGGATTTAAGTGGAAGAGACGAGAGATGGGAAATCAATCCAGATCTTTAAACTCTGAAGTCTGCCGTTTCCCAAATTGTCTGTGCATTGAAGCGTCAAATGTGAACTGCAGCAAGTATCTGTGTGATATTGACAGTTTGAACTAATATCCTAACACGGTTATACAAAAGATTGGAAACAGAACAGTGGTCTACTAGCCCTTAATAGTTTGTGGAGGTAAAAACCGTGCTATGTAAAACACAACTATGAGGGTGTGCTCACGTGTTTAGGGATTTTGATGCCTTTTTTACATCTATGGCCAATCACTGAAGTCTCAGTCTTTCTATTCAGGAGTTGTCCAGTTTAATAAAATTACTATTTAATGGGGGCAGAGTGGGGAAGAATAGAAAAAAATTATACTTACCTCCTGGTCCCCCATTAAGGCCACTCCAGAGCTCCATGGCAATTTACTCCCAGCACACGCTCATGAATGAATGGAGTGCAAGCCTCTCTATTGTGTCAGGATAAGAACTGTAACGGGTAGCGGCGCGATCCGGCCCGCGGTCACGGGCGCACCCGTGTCCCTCTCTCCGGGTCCTTGGTGGGGACGGATGGCGCTGCTGACCATGCTACGGGCATCAGGTGCCCCCGTTCCATCCACTTGCCTGTCCGCACTCCTATCCTGCTCTCTCCCCCTGCCGGCCGCAATGCGCCTGTGTGCCCCCTAGCGCACGCTCGGTCATGTAAATTTAAAGGGCCTGCGTGCCGGTAATTGGATAATTGCCGGGCGCTGACCCTATATAGTGTATGGATCCACATCACTTCCCTGCTGGATCTTTGTTGCCTCCGTGCCCTAGAAAAAGCGTTTCTCGTGTATCTTGTCTCTGCCTTGTTCCTGACCTCTGCTACGTTTCTCGACTCTGAACCTTGCCGCCTGCCCTGACCTTGCCGGCTGTCTCCGACTACACTTAGCCTGATGATTCTGTACCACCCTTACCCTTGGCTGCCACCACAAGCAAGTCACATCAGGGGTAGCGACCTGATAGGACTCCCGCCGCAGCAAGTCCATCCCGCTTTGCTGCGGGGTCTGGTGAAAACCAGGACCTACTTAGATTCCGCTACCTGACGTGGCTTCCACCATCGCTTGCGGTGGTCCAAAGGACCCACAGTCCCACCCGTTACAAGAACCTAGAAGTGAAGAGGAGCAGATCCCAGGGAGTGGCATCGGCAATGGACAGAAAGGGAAGTATCTAAGTGTAATTTTATTAAACTGGACAAAACCTTTAATATAGACTGCTCAAAAAAATAAAGGGAACACTAAAACACTACATCTTAGATCTCAATTAATGAAATATTCCAGTTGCAATTCTTTATTCATTACATAGTGCAATGCGATGAGAACAATAAAACATAAAAATTATCAATGACAATCAAAATGAATATCCCACTGAGATCTGGATTGGGAATGATACTCAAAATCAAAGTGGAAAATCAAATTTCAGCCTGATCCAACTTCAGTGGAAATGCCTAAATGCCTCAAGAAAAGGAAATGAGGCTCAGTAGTGTGTGTGACCTCTACGTGCCTGTATGACCTCCCTAAAACACCTGGGCATGCTCCTGATGAGGCGACATATTTTCTCCTGAGGGATCTCCTTCCAGACATGGATTAAAACATCAGTCAACTCCTCCAAGTCTGTGGTGCAATGTAGCATTGGTGGATGGAACGAGACATAATGCCCCAGATGTGCTTGACTGCATTCGGGTCTGGGGAATGGATAGGCCAGTCCATAGCATCAATGCAATTAGCATGCAGGAACTGCTGACACACTTCAGTCACGTGTATTGCCATGTATCAGAAGGAACCCAGGGTCCACTGCACCTGCATATGGTGTCACAATGGGTCTGAGGATCTCATCCTGGTATCTAATTTCAGTCAGGGTTCCTCTGGCTAGCACATGGAGGGCTGTACAGTGCAACTCCACATCATTATTGACCCACTGCCAAACCGGTCATGATGGAGGATTTTGCAGACAGCAGAGCATTCTCCACAGTGTCTCCAGACTCTGTTATGTCTGTCACCTATGCTCAGTGTGAACATGCTCTCATCTGTGAAGAGCATAGGGTGCCAATATTGAATCTGCCATACTTGGTGTTCTCTGACAAATGGCAATTGTCCTACATATTGTTGGGCTGTAAGCACAACACCGACTTGTGGATGTTAGGCCCTCATACCCCGCTCATGGAGTCTGTTTCTGACAGTTTGAGCAGGCACATGGAAATTATTGGACTGTTGGGGGTCATTTTGCAGGATTCGGCACTGCTCCCCCTGTTTCTCTTTGCACAAAGGAGGAGGTAGTGGACCTGCTGCTGGATTTTTGCCCTTCTATGGCCCCCTTCATGGCTTCTGGAGTACTGGCCTGTCTCCTGGTATCTGCTCCATGCTCTGGACACTGTACTGACAGACACAACTAATCTTCTTGCCACAGTTCACATTGATGGGCCATCCTGAGTGAGCTGAACTACCCTGAACAACTTCTGTGGGTTGTAGACACTGCCTCATGTGAGAGCAATGACAAAATGCAAAAGTACCCAAAACAACAGCCAAAAAGGATGAAAACAGAGAAATGGTCTGTGGTCACCACCAGAACCACTTCTTTATAGGGGTTGTCTTGCTAATTGCCTATCATTTCTACCTGTTGTCTGTTCCATTTGCACAACAGCAAGATAAATTGATTTACAATCAATTCTTATTATTCATAAAGTAACTGGACAGGTTGATTTCACAGAAGTGTGATTGACTTGGAGTTACATTGTGTTATGTGTTCCCTTTATTTATTCATTTTTTTGATCAGTGAATATCCTCAATTAAAATTTATTCCTGGCTTTGGCTTCAAAACCTATGGTATATAGAAAATCCTGAGAGTAAAAACACATGGTAATTGAGTTAATCCCAATGAAGTTATGACACAAACATATTTCCACAATAACAATTGCCAAAATACTATATTAGAGTCAAATTATGCAGGTCACACCAATGCAATTAGTGTAATTCTTCCCGTGAAGCCAGGGCTGGATGGTGAACGGATATCTGTTGTACTGTACTTCTGGGAGCCATTGTACGTGTCCAGCAGTCAACATTACATTTGCAGAAAAAAAAATCTATCTTGGAGCAAATTTGTTGCTGCAGATTTAGTTTGAATCTGGGAAATAAGTTTTTGTGCTGGTGTTCCTTTTGTTATCTAAGTGACTGTAAAATGTGATTATGGAATTCACAGACTGGATAGTTGAACAGCCGTATTTTCTATCATACAACAGTGGTACAGTGGTTATTGATGGTTACAGCCAAAGAGAGTGGCACAATATGCTGGATGATTAGAAAATACTCTAAAAGGTATAGGATGTTTGGTGACAGCAGACATGCGAGGGGGAACATTAAGTTTAATTGTATACCATATACTCTTAAAGAAGTTTTCTCATCACAATGATTTATTTAAGTTTCCTGACAAGTTAAAAACTAGACTATTAACAAATACAGTGCTCTTTTGATTTTGCTTTGGCCAGGAAATAAAGAAAATGTTATCTTCTTATAGAGTATACAAGTTTCTCTGGTTATTGACCACCCCTCCCTGCTCTGTCTTATCTCTCATTACTGCAAGCTGTCAGTCAGTTCAACCATGATAAATCACTCCCTACAGAGTCTTATCTCTAGCAACAAAGTTTTTTTCACTTAACTAAATAAGAAGCTTTCACGCTTTAGAGCTCTGTAGTCTTCCATACTACACTTTATAAATCTCCTTACCTTATATAACTGTAACAGGCTAGACTAGGAATAGCAGAGCTGATATGTAAATTACTGCTACAGACCACAGCCACCACACCACACCCTGACTATATAGTGTAAGTCTAAAGCTGGCTGTGGATCTGTGAAACTGCATGGTGAGAAAACCCATTTAATGGCATGTTACTAAGATGAACTCAGCTTAGCATTTCTTTTCTAGAGTGGTTTAACACCAGCGCCAGGATGTGTGAAACTAGTTGACCTAAATTCAGCTAATGCCTGTCCTACAGTGCTTCTGTGAGTCCTTGCTGGTGTCATTTATAATAATGATACTTACAAGAAGGGATACATACAAACAGTATCTCACAAAAGTTAGTGCAATCCTCACATTTTTGTAAATATTGTATTATATCTTTTCATGGGACAACACTGAAGATAAGTCACTTGGATGCAATGTAAAGTAGTCAGTGCACAGCTTGTATGGCAGTGTAAATTTGCTGTGCCCTAAAAAAAACTCAACATACAGCCATCAATGTCTAAACCGCTGGCAACAAAAGTGATTACACTCCTAAGGGAAAATGAACAAATTGTACCCAAAGTGTCAATATTTTGTGTGGCCACTATTATTTTCCAGCACTGGCTTAACTCTCTTGGGCATGGAGTTCACTAGAGCTTCACCGGTTGCCACTGGAATCCTCTTCCACTCCTCCATGACGACATCACAGAGCTGGTTGATGTTAGAGACTTTGCGCTCCTTCATCTTCGTTTTTAGAATGACCCACAGATGCTAAATAGGGTTTAGGTCTGGAGACATGCTTGTCCAGTCCAGCACCTTTATCCTCATTTCCTTAGCAAGGCAGTGGTCATCACGGAGGTGTGTATCAGTTGGAATACGGCCCTGTGCCCAGTTTCTGAAGGGAGGGGATCATTCTCTGCTTCAGTAAGTCACAGTATATGTTGGCATTAATGATTCACTCAATGAACTGTAGCTCTCCACAGCTGGCAGCACTCATGCAGCCCCAAACCATGACACTCCTAACATCTTGCTTGACTGTAGACACAGCACACTTGTCTTTGTACTCCTCACCTGGTTGTTGCCATACACACTTGACACCATCTGAACCAAATAAGTTTGTCTTGGTCTTATCAGACCACACAACATGGTTTCAGTAATCCATGACTTTAGTCTGCTTCTTTTGAGCAAACACTTTGTGCGCTTTTCTGTGCATCATCTTTAGAAGAGCCTTCCTTCTGGGCAACACCATGTCAACCAATTTGATACAATTTGCAGCGTATGTTCTGAGCACTGACAGGATGACCCCTCTCACCTCTAACCTCTGCAAAAATGCTGGCACGTGCATTCAACTTCTCTGGTTCACCATGGTCTGTTCTGAGGGGAATCTGTGTTGTAAAACTGCTATTTGGTCTTGGCATCCTGCTGCAGCTCACTTTCAGGGTGTTGACAATTGACAATAGCTTAGGCCATCTTTATGTAGAGCAACAATTCCTTTTTTCAAATCTTCAGACAGTTCTTTGCCATGAGGTTCCATGTTGTACTTTCAGTGACCAGAATGAGAGAGTGTGAGAGCAAAAACATGAAATTTAACACACCTGCTCCCCATTCACACCTGAGACCTTGTAACATTAATGAGTAATATGACACAATGCTGGAAAAATGGCAAATTATGCGCAACTTGTCCATTTCACTTAGGGGTGTACTCACTTTTGTTGCCAATGGTTTAGACAATGATTGCTGTGTGTTAAGTTATTTTGAGGGCATAAAATAAGTTTACACTGTTATACAAGCTATATTTTATATTGTATCAATGTGTCATAACGTCAGTGTTGTCCCATGAAAATATATAATACAATATTTACAAAAATGTGAGGGGTGTACTATCTTTTGTAAGATACTGTAGAAGTGATACAAAATTATCTAAAAAGTTAACACCTTTTTTAGATTGGACAGTTTTCTTTAAAAGGATTTTGCTGTTTCAAAATTGAATGGAATTACTCCTACAAATCTCAGATGCTCACTACAACTTGTATTAAAATCAACACAGAACAGTTTGAACATCTTTCAGGTAAATATCAAGCGACCATCTTACTTACCACAGCTTAACTTCCCTTTATGACTATAGTATACAAATAGCACCTTTGCAGGGAGAAGGCTTGTTTTGGAAAACCTTCTCGGAAGATGTTTTTTTTTAAATTCCTTCCTCATTCTAGGAACTCCACTTGCATATTTCAGTGTAGAACACACATATTATATGCTAAAATGCACATAGACTAATACCATATAGCACTAATTTAGACTTGTAGTATTGAGTTTGCACTGCACTAAGCTACACACAACAGATAGACTCACTAGGATTTCGGCTTTTTATTTCACTTTTTCTTGACATGGAGTTTGCTGTGATTTTAGACACAGATTATTATTTAGTAGGGTATATCTGAGACTAGGTTCCTGACATGATTTCTTTAGTGTATGCTCTTGTGGACAAAATTGTTGGTGCTCTTCCATTAAAGGGGTTATACCACAAAGGCATTACATGCCGTTTTTTTTCCCCCTTTTATTTTTCATGTGTTTTAAAAAGGGCAAATTTAAGGTTTTTTTAAACTGCATTTCATTTTACCCACAACTTGCATAACCCCGCCTTTCCCCACATTGGGGGCTCACTCCCATTAAAACCAAAAGGGTTTTTTTTATTAAAGAGGGTGTGGGGGAAACTAAAATGTAGCCAAACAACTACCCACGTCTCCCTAAAAGCACAGGGGTCCCAAAGGTTTTTTTTTTTTCATTTCATTTTTTTTTGGGAACCCGAAAAAAACCAAAAAACCCATGGGGGTACGTGCGGCGTAGAAAATGACAGCCCGGGGGTTTAACAGCATTTTTGTTTGTGAACAAAAAACCAAGGGAAAAAGACTGATAAAAAGGGCCCCGAGGGGAAAAGAAAGATGGGATAACAATGGGACCAGGGCTGAAGAGCTCTTTGTCACTGGGTTTGGTCTCCCCGGAAACAATTTTTTCCTATGGGAAACACTAAGGTAGCAGCTTTAAAACAAAAATGGGAAAAACAATTTTTTAATAAAAGAAGTGTTTTCGGGGGTCCCCCGCAACCCCCCGTGGGTTTGGGTTGCAGGCAAACCCCACCTCCCCCCCCCGCCACTTTCCGGGGGCCCCAACCCCCCACCCGGCAAATCGGGCCGCGGGCGGTCCGGCAGCTCCCCGGGGCCCACCCCCCAAACCCCGCCAACGCTTCCCTGTTTTCCCCCCCTCCCCGGCGCACGCCTCCTGCTGCTGGCCAGGTGCGACTCGCCCCCTATTTCGCAAAGCAAAGCACAAAAGGCAAAAATTTTAAAAGGGGCACGCAACCGGTTTAAATTGGGTTTTTCCTGGGGCCGCTGAACTTATTTAAAGCCCTGGCCCCCTTTCCCTTTGCACCTTTCCCCAATCGATTTTTGCCCCCGGGGCCTTAAAGGGGACGTTCCCGAGTTAAATTGTTCGGGCTTACTGTGAACCTACCCCCCTTTTTGCCTCCGTCCCTTGACCCCCAACCATTGCCCGCCTGCCACCCTTTTGTCCCCTCCCAGACTAAAGAACCACTGCCGCCTGCACTGACCCTTTTGCCTTCCCCAACTACGGGGCCTGCTTCACGATTCTGTACCGCCAAAACCCACTTAGACTCCCCCCCCCCTGGGTGGCTTACACCATCCCTTTTTTTTGAAACAAAAGGATCCACCCAAACCCCACCATTACAGTTCGGTTTGGCCATGGAAACCCGCAAAAAGGGGCCCTACCGAGCTCCCCTAAATCACCACCCTCTGGCCAAACACGAACAGATCGCCCGCCCGGCCAAGGGAGCTTTAAAACCCGCTGTTACTATGAAGCAGCACTCCTCGGGAACGAAGGGAAACACAGTTTGGGTTTCTTGGCAACCTTCTGTGGCAGCCACCCGGGGGTTGGAAATTTTGGCCGCCCCGGTTTATTGGGGGCCCAAAAGCCTTCAGGGCCTTTTATCACCCAGTTCCCTTCCCCTTGGAAATTTTTTCAGGACAAAAACCCCCAAAAGGGGCCAAGGGAAACCCCTTCCTTGGGGCATCTCCTCCTTTCCCGGGAAAAACCCCTTTGGGCCCGGGGACTCCATCTCTGGGGCCCCAGCGATCCGGGCCCCTGCAAAACTTGTTACATTCCTGCAGAAATTTTCCCAGTGTCTTCGAAAGGGCCCGCCCGTGCTTCCTTTTGCTGAGAAACCGGCAATTTCTGAAACTGCAACCCAAAGGGGAAATCCCCCGTAAGGGGACCCCCAGGCCGTGCAAAATTCCCCCAAAACTTGCTTTCGGAACTGGGCCTGGAACTATTGGGAGTTTTTTTGCGCCCCTTTTAAGGAAAAAGGGCCCCTCCAGCCAGATAAAGGGGCCCCCCTCCAACCCGGGGCCCTCCGTCTTCATTAAGCGAAGGGTCATCCACTTGGGGGCCCGGAATTGGGAAAACCGATTTTTGGGGAATGTTTAATAGCTCCGCCCAAAAGCGTGAACCGATCCGAACACCCTTTGGTAACCCCCCCTTCCCCTTGGGGGCCCCCCGGAAGGGGTTTTTTTTTTGCCTCCCCTGGGCCTTCTTTCACAGCTAGTTAAAAAAGGAGGCCAAAAGGCAAGGGGACAGAGCCCACCCCCACCCGCAAAAAGCTGACTCGGGGAAAACCGGAGGAGAACCTAAAGGGCCCCTACTCGGCAGCCCCGAACATCTCCTTTAGGGGGTTTTCCCCTCCTCCCCCAACGTTCCGGGGAAAAACAAAAGCACCTAGGCTTAACCCCTAGGGGTGAGCAATCCCTCTCCTTGGGCCCTTTCCCGGGGTAAACGTTTCAAGTAGCTGGCCTTTTTGGTTTTTGAAAGCCGGGGGAATTTTTCGTTTTTGGGGGGCGAGATTGCCGGGCTCCTTTCCCTTTTTGGGACCTCGCCGGGTTTTTTCCCCCCCCTTTTCCCACAAATCTCCTCTCAAGCCCTTACCGGGCCGGCCACCACCCGGGACAAGACTTCGGGAAATTCCTTCCCCCCGAGAAGCATGGGGGGACACTACCTCCCCATCTCCCCTACCCTTGTCCCCCCTTGGGCCTGCCTGCCCGGGACTAGGCCACCCCGGGGTAGGGCCCACCCCACTTTTGGAAAACCCCAGATCAGGCCATGGGCGGGCCCACAAAATTAAAGGAAAAATTGCAAAAGGGGTCCAAAACCGCAAGGGCTCCCTTTTCCGGAGGTGCCCCGGGTTTTCTTTGTGGAGAAAAGGATGGAACCAAAAGACCCTGCCCTCGACTTCCGCCCCCTCAACAAGGTCACTATCAAAAACCGGGATCCTTTACCATTGATTAAATGAACTCTTCGATAGTTTTTCCGCGGAGCTAAAGTCTTTTCCCCAATTTGGATTTGGGGGGGGGGGGAAAAATCTCGTCCGGAAAACCGAGAAGTTACGAGGGGGTAAGACGGGCCCTTTAATACTCGTTTATGGGCCCTTTTCGGGGGGGAATTTAGGGCCCCCTTTGCAACCTCCACAGTCCCTTCCCCGAAATTTTTTTCAAAGACATTTTCAAAAGGGCTCCCGTATGTCTGCTGGTTGTCCCAAATTTGGGCCAAAATTCTGGTTTTTTCGCCCATCCGGAGACCCCACCATCGCATTTACCACAGGTCCCCGAAAGCCTGCATGAAAAACCATCTTTTAAAGCCAAGCTTAAAAAAATTTCCGTTTCAACCAGACTACACTGGGCCCTTTCTCCCATAATAATTTTCCCGGGCAAGGGGCCCCAAAATGGACCCCCCTAAACCCCTCTGGCCGTTTTACACTGGGCCCCACCCCGGCCTCTGGCCATACCAAAGCTTCCTGGGGTTTGCACATTATTACAGGATTCATCCCAAAAATTTTTCCCAAAGTTGGGGCAAAAGATTTGGGCTCTTACCAAAAAAACATGCCAACCCGAAACTTGGCCACCAGCCCCGAAGAAGGCCCTTTTTTGGGTGAAAGCACATTTTGCCTCTGCACCCCGTTGTTGTCTCGGCCTGATACCGAGAAACCCCCTTTTTCTT
The DNA here is from genome assembly GCA_025379985.1 of Phyllomedusa bahiana. Classification (NCBI taxonomy): domain Eukaryota; kingdom Metazoa; phylum Chordata; class Amphibia; order Anura; family Hylidae; genus Phyllomedusa; species Phyllomedusa bahiana. Next base: position 22,203 of record JAODAL010054389.1, read on the forward strand.
TAAAATGAAAGCTTTTTTCCTGGGGGGCTGGGGCGGCCCCCACCCAAAAGGGTTTCCCAAAAAGGGAAAACCGGGGCCTTTTTTGGGTTCTTTTCCAAAAACATTTTCCCCCCCTGCGGAAAAAAAAACTATAAACCCAACCGGGATCGGGGGCTTCTGGCCATTAAACCTTGCTCTGGAGGAATGGGGCCCCCCCCTGGAAAGGGGGCTCAAAATCCGGAAAAATCAAAACTGACCCTAAAAACCCCCCTCTACCCCAAAATTTATCCAAACAGTCAACGTCCCCAACCCAAAGCCCAACAAGGTGGTCTCTATTCTTCCCCGGGTTTAATTATGGGTTTTTCCATTTCCCCACCCCCCAGAAAAAAAAAACTCAAGGGGCCCAAAACCCTTTCCCGTGCCCTTCCCCACGAAAGTGGGGGAAGAGAATGCCGCTTTCCCTCAAAATCGACCTCCAGAATTTTAAATCTGCAGCTTTCCCCTAAACCCCCGAAAAATGGGGGGGGCCCCCCCCCGGTAAGACTAAAGGGGGCCCTGCGCTCCCCCCTAAGGAAAATTTTGAGAAGGGGGCCCCTTTCTCTCGTATTGGGTGGACATCCGGGTGCGGAAATTTTGTTTGTTTTATTCCCCCCCGGTTCTACTGGGGCCCGTTCGCAAAGAGTTTAAAGGAAATTCGGGAAAACCTGTACCAACCTGTGCCCCAACAAATCTCCGCGCCTCAAACCTGCCCGGTTTTTCTACAGCCTCTGCCCGTTTTCCAAAAATTTCCCTTGGGGGGCACATTGCCATGGAAATTCATTACTGAACTGCCTCCCCCTTAAAGGTAAAAAAAACCGGTTTTCTGGGTGGGCCCTGACCCAAATTTTCCCAAAATGGGGAAAAACTTTGTTTCCCCTTTTCCCCTTGGGGGGCCTCCCCCTGCTCCCACTCCCCCCAAAACTCTTTTTTTAAACATATCCTTTTCCCTCTGCATGGAATTTCCCCCACATTTGTTTTCGGATCGGGAGTGGGAATTTCTCCCCCAAAAAAGTGAACTGGATTTCCTTCCGCGTACCACCCCAAACAATGGGAAGTGGAGAGAGTGAACCAAGTGTCCGCAAAAACAAGATATTTTCCAGTCTATTGCCAGGGCGATTTTCATATAATTTCCCGGGGCTCTATTCCCCCTGGGGCATCCCCTTCTTCATCGTTTCGGTCGGCCACCCCCCCCCCCCCCCCCTGCCCCCTCCTCCCTGATGTCCCTTGGTGGGTAATCTGGGCCGGACCTATTGCCTTTTTGGGAAGGGGACGCGCCAATCTCTCCTCCAGGGCCCCGCCCATGAAGGCCCCGGGACAAAAAAAGAAACCCCCCTTTCCTTTTTCCCGTCTCCCGGTATGTCCCCCCTTTTAAAAACCCTAGCTTAAAATGGGTCCCCGTTTTTAGGCCCCTTTGAAGTCCTGAGGCGCATCAACCGGTGGCCTACAAACTCCCGGCTCCCTCCGCAAAGCGCATCCCAAACTCCCTTACTTCCCGTTGAAAAAAGGTCCCATAACCCTTTTCCCCGGTCGTGGTCCCCCCCTCTCCCAGTGACCCACCAGTTTTTACCATTAAAAAATTTGGCCCTAAGACGGTAGGGGGGAGAGATTTTTTTGTCGACGAAGGGTTTGGCCGAGGAAAGGTCGGGGAGCCGGAGGAACATCCTGGATCGGGGGCCCCTTGTCAGGTTTATGGGCCAAAAGAGGGGGAGGCCAAAGGGGGGGGACTGTTTACGGGGGTCCCTGCGACCCCCCTGTCGGGTCGCAGGCACACCCCACCTCCCCCTCCAACGCCCCCTTTGGGGGCCCCGCACTCCGGCCAATCCCGCAGCTTGTTTTTTTTTTCCGGGGGCCCTCCCCTGCTGCGCCCGGTGGCGCTGCCCCCTATTTCCCCCGGCCCACAGAAATTTTAAAAGGGACAGCCCGGTAATTGGGCTCACCCCGGGGGTTTTACCCTATTTAAGCCCCGCCCCTTTTTTTAGCACCTTCCCCCAATCGATATGCCCTGTCCTGAGAGGGAAACGTTCCTGATTAAACTTGTTGTCTACTGTTACCGACCTTTGCCCCTTCCTTGACCAAAAACCATTTCCGCCGTCCTGACCTTCTTCCTGTCCCCGACTAACCTGCTTCACATTTTGTCCGCCAACACCTCGCTGCCACCCCCCAAACAAGTAATCAGGGGGGGAGCACCTGGGAGCAATTCCCCGCACAAAAACCATCCCCCTTTGGGCGGCTCTGGTGAAAACCGGACCTACTTTAACCCCTCCCTGGCGTGGGTTACACCATCGCTTGGGTGGGCAGAGGATCCACTACCACATCCGTTACGTGATGAATGGGGAAAAGTTTTTATTTAATTTTTCAAACTTCCCAAAAATTTAATTTTCTTGTATAAAAACCCCCTTTAAAGGAAAAAAAACCCCTATGGTATTAAATTGCCAAAAAT
>JAODAL010054390.1:0-24660 GCA_025379985.1 Phyllomedusa bahiana
AGAAAAAAAATAACGGGAAGGGGGGCTCCTAAAGCTATAGAACCAACTGCAGCCTGAACAGAAAGTGGAAGCCTGAAGCTGTTGAACCACCCACAGCCTGAACAGGAAGTGGGAACCTGAAGCTATAGAACCAACTGCAGCCTGAAGAGGAAGTGGGAGCCTGAAGTTGTAGAACCATTCACAGTCTGAACAGGAAGTGGGAGCCTGAAGCTGTGGAACCACCCACAGCCATAACAGAAAGTGGGCTCCTAAAGCTATAGAACCAAACACAGCCTGAACAGGAAGTAGAAGCCTGAAGCTGTAGAACCATTCCCAGTCTGAACAGGAAGTGGGAGCCTGAAGCTGGCTGTGAAGAGCAGGCTCTGTGAAACAATTAGATGGGAACACCCCTTAAGTGAATTAAAAATCACCTTGTCCTTGAGCAGATCACACGTCTTTGCTCTCTTGCCGTGATATGAGTAAAACATATCTAACATCAGGTAATCAACTGCCTAAGTTAAAGGGGTTGTCCATTATTTTAAAAACAGGGTCTGCTGGTCAGGAGGGGGGTCAAAATAGAAAAAACCCCAACTTAATTCACCTGTGAAGCTGCCACCATTCCTGCGGCCCTAATGCTCCCTGCTGATGACATCACGTTCATTCATCATGTGACACTGTAGCCAATCGTTGGCTTCCGTGGTCACCTGCCATTCATCTAGGCTGAGGCCACCGAGCTCAACGATTGGCTGCCAGCGTCATGTGACTGATAGCCATGTCATCATCGGCGGTGCTGGAAGAGCAGCAGCTTTATGGGGTCAGTTTTTTATTTTTAACCCCTTCCGACCCGAAAACCTTCTTCTTATAAAATGATGGACAAACCCTTTACAGTTAAGACCTGATCTGTTCGGTCTCTACAGATGAGATTGTGTCAGACATGGACAGCGACGCAGTCTAACATTATCCACGGATCACGGTCTGCCCGGGATTTGTGTTCTATGAACCACATGGAAGGTTCCGGATAAGCTGGCATGGAATAATAGAAGCTTCCTGTGGAAAGCTGGGTGGTACGTTTCCTGTCATAGAATAATAACCTGCGTTGATGAGGAGATGCCGACTATTTCCAGATCTGCAGTTTTATAATCCAGCGCATGAACCGTTCCAGGGTTTTTGGGTAAAGGAGGAACCTTCAGTCCACATAATGCAATGCAAACTCTGGAAAAAAAAGCACAAAAACAGGCGGGGGGGGGGGGGGGGGGGGTCGAAAAATAGCCCCAGGAGCATAACAATGAGTCAGGGGAAGAGTCAGGGATCCCCAGCTATCTGACACTCAGCCCCCAGGCAGACGGCAGTGCTGGGGCGGCGCACCCCAGCAATGGTGCCAATGACCCTACTGAAGATCCTGTGCCCACCCCTGGATGAGATTACAATGACAACATCCTTAAAGGGGTGTTCTTCCTGTGCTATTTCACAGAGCCTGCTCCTCACAGTCAGCTTCAGGCTCCCTCTTCCTGTTAAGGCTGTGGGTCAGAGGCGTAAATTGAAGCTCCGGGGCCCTAGTGCAAAAAGTGAAATGGGCCCCCAGCTACCATGTGCTTCTTACAATGCTGGTGTCTCCTTATGGAGCAGAAGGGCTTTTGGGCCCCCTCAGGCTGCAGGACCCGGTAGCGACTGCTACCTCTGCACCCCCTATAGCTATGCCCCTGCTGTGGGTGGTTCTATAACTTCGGGTTCTGATTTGCCCTTCAGGCTGTGGGTGGGCCTACAGATTCGGCTCCCTCAACGTTGTATCCTGAGGTCATTGTCTGCTGGAAACATTGTATCCTGAGGACATTGTCTGCTGGAAACATTGTATCCTGAGGACATTGTCTGCTGGAAACATTGTATCCTGAGGACCTTGTCTGCTGGAAACATTGTATCCTGAGGAAATTGTCTGCTGGAAACCTTGTATCCCGAGGACATTGTCTGCTGGAAACATTGTATCCCGAGGACATTGTCTGCTGGAAACATTGTATCCTGAGGACATTGTCTGCTGGAAACATTGTATCCCGAGGACATTGTCTGCTGGAAACATTGTATCCTGAGGACATTGTCTGCTGGAAACATTGTATCCTGAGGACATTGTCTGCTGGAAACCTTGTATCCCGAGGACATTGTCTGCTGGAAACCTTGTATCCCGAGGACATTGTCTGCTGGAAACCTTGTATCCCGAGGACATTGTCTGCTGGAAACATTGTATCCCGAGGACATTGTCTGCTGGAAACATTGTATCCTGAGGACATTGTCTGCTGGAAACATTGTATCCTGAGGACACTGTCTGCTGGAAACATTGTATCCTGAGGACATTGTCTGCTGGAAACATTGTATCCTGAGGACATTGTCTGCTGGAAACATTGTATCCTGAGGACATTGTCTGCTGGAAACATTGTATCCTGAGGACATTGTCTGCTGGAAACATTGTATCCTGAGGACATTGTCTGCTGGAAACATTGTATCCTGAGGACATTGTCTGCTGGAAACATTGTATCCTGAGGACATTGTCTGCTGGAAACATTGTATCCCGAGGACATTGTCTGCTGGAAACATTGTATCCCGAGGACATGGTCTGCTGGAAACATTGTATCCCGAGGACATTGTCTGCTGGAAACATTGTATCCCGAGGACATTCTCTGCTGGAAACCTTGTATCCCGAGGACATTGTCTGCTGGAAACATTGTATCTTGTAGTGACAGTGTCTGCTGGAAAAAACGCATGCTTGGTCACAGCTCCATTCAATGCCTTCCATGCTGCACAAGAACAGCAGGGACAGACGGGGGACCTGTGGACAGGGGATAAATATCAGTGGTGGTGCTACCCCTTTAAGGTAGAGAGCTCCCCTCTCCCTTAATAAACAGAGCATGTGGGAATTGCAGAACTTGAGAATATACAAAAATAATAATGCACCATAAACTATGGAGATAATGGGGGAGGGGGACTTGGATAGAAGAACTCCACCCATTATACATCATATGGTTTGGACAATTCCTACTTTTTAAAGGGGTTCCCATCGCACTTTCATGGTATATTGATATTATATTTCATCAGAGTGTCATAGGGACTCCTTGCAGCCATTGGGAACACACAGAAACAGTAACGCACTGTGGAGCAACAGGGGGTTCAGGGCCCCGTTTAAGGCACCTGTGGGGGTCCCAGCAATTAGACATTGGGGATAGCTGATAAATGGCACTGGTGGTGGCACAAGTTTTGGTGAGGGGTCGGGTGGCCTAATTTGTGCTCCTGGAAAGACAAATCCAACAGAAACAAATCCTGAGATCTGCAAACAATCTCCAGAGAGAGGGAGAGAGCTGCGGGCGCTCGCTTGTCTCATCTGTAATTGAGTCAGTTGTGGTAAACATGTAAATGACATTGAGCAGAGCATTTTCTCATTTCGTTCTGCAGCGTAATTGAAACAAAAGCGCATTATGCTGCGCGGAGCAGAGCGACAGGTTCGAACACGAGCGCCGGGCTAATTAGATTGTCTCTCTGGCGTGAACTGCTGGCAGCGCTGATCCTTCAAGCTAATTACCATTTTCGTGCTATCATCTGCCTGAATCGCGTCGTCCTTAAAATGGAACTTTTACAATAACTTGGTAAAGAGAGATCCACAAAACTGGCAGTGAAAGAAGCGTCGCTGCACCAAAACCTCTCAGACTGGAGAGCGCCGCACTGTGCAGATAGCTGACCTCTGCTCCCCAGGGGTCAAGTGTCATGTCACCTTTACAGTAAAACCCTAAAGGCGCCCATACACGTCCAGCAGCTGGAGGCCAAACAATCATTCAGCCGACAGCTGTTCTTCCAAGCCCCCATATACACATGTATGCTTGGAACAGGCGAGGGTGCATGTGTCCTCAATGGTGACGACACAGTTGGACCTTTCAGGTAGTGTCTTACCTCTACAGAGAACAAAAGTATGGGGTGTTGAAGTCCAGCCATGCCCAAACCTTGGATGATCCTTAAAGTCGCCCATAGACATCCAGCAGCTGGAGGCCAAATACTCATTCAACCGACAGCTGTTCTTCCAAACCCCCATATACACATGTATGCTTGGAACAGGCGAGAGTGCATGTATCCTCAATGGTGACATCACAGCTGGACAATACATTACATGGAAATCCTTAAAAAAGCATTTATGCTATTTATCGTACATGAAAAAAACTTTGAGATTCTTGGTTCACATATTTTTGATCAAAAAAATATGTGAACCAAGAATCTCAAAGTTTTTTTCATGTACGATAAATAGCATAAATGCTTCTTTAGGGATTTCCATGTAATGTATTGCCCTTTTGGCAGTCGTGTGCCGCTGGTAGTGGTGTGCGTGTGTATATATATATCTATATGTGCCGCAACCCTGCCAGTGGCACCCAGGTTCGCATAGTGTTTTTTCAGAAATTTTTTTGTGTGCAGAACCATACGTTGTATTTGGCGTATATTGCTTTTAATCTATATGGGGAGGAAGGGGTGCCTCAATTTTGGTTTTCTGCACCACGCCCACTTTCACAGACTGTTATAAGAGTGCAGTTTGCAGGTTTGGTGTTTTTTTATTTTCTTTCTCTCTGGATAATGGAGGTCGGTTGCCCAGTGAGGGCTGGATTTGGCTCTATTGAGAGTAGATAGCGATTCGCCCGAACTAGGATCAGTTGTAAGTCGTGGCGCCCTTAAGCATTTTTGATCAAAATAGTGAACAAGATATCACAGTGCTGGACCTCTCTGGTGGTGGTGGCTTACCTCTATGGAGAACAAAAGGATGTGGTGTTGAAGTCCAGCCATGCCAAAACTTTGGATGATCCCTAAAGCCACCCATAGACAACCAGAAGCTGGAGGCCAAACACTCATTCAGCCGTCAGCTCATCTTCCAAGCCCCCATGTACACATGTATGCTTGGAACAGGCGAGAGTTCGTGTATCCTCATTGGTGACACCACAGCTGGACCTCTCTGGTGGTGGATTACCTCTATGGAGAACAAAAGGATGTGGTGTTGAAGTCCAGCCATACCCAAACCTTGGATGACCCCTAAAGTTACATAGTTAATACAGTTGAAAAAAGACATATGTCCATCAAGTTCAAGCACAGAGAGGAAGAGAGGAAGATGTGGATGAAAGGAGAGGGAGGGGGAATGTCTAAGCTTTGTTCCTCCCACTGAGGAGAATTTGGATCCTATAAGCCAAGAACCAATCTTCCCTAGAGGAATATTTCATTCCTGCTCCCATCATTGCCTCAGACTGGATCCAGAGGGTTTATCCGGCCCCATAAGTATGAATATTATTTAGTAGTCAGTGGTATCTAAGCCTTTCCTGAACCCTCACCTGTTCCTGCTGTGACCAGCTCCTCAGGCGGCGATTCCACAGAGTCACAGATCTCATGGTGAAGGAGGCTTTTCTCCTCTGGAGATTGAATCCTTTTTATCCAGGCGGAGGGATCGCCCCCTTTGTCTTCTGAGGGGGTTTTACATGAAATCGCTTTTCCCCAGACTTTTTGTAGGAGTCATTTATAGACTCATATAAGTGAATCCTGTCTCCCTGGAGCCGTCTTTCTCAAGAATAAATAGGTCACTTTTCCTCATAACTAAGATGCTCTATTCCCCTTATTGGCTCAGTTGCTCGTCTTTGTACTGTCTCTAACTACAAGTTTAGTAGCTGGAGGCCAAACACTCGTTCAGGCCAACAGCTCTTCTTCCTAGACCCCATATACACATGTATGCTTGTCACGGCCGAGAGTGCATGTGTTTTCAATGGTGAGGCCACAGCTGGACCTCTCTGGTGGTGGCTTACATCTACTGAGAACAAAAGGATGGGGTGTTGAAGCTCAGCCATGCCCAAACCTTGGATGATCCCTAAAGTTGCCCATACATGTCCAGTAGCTGGAGGCCAAACACTCATGCAGCCGACTGCAGTTCTTCCAAACAAACCCCCATATACACATGTATGCTTAACACAGGCGAGAGTGCATGTATCCTCAATGGTGGCCCCACAGCTGGACCTCTCTGGTGGTGGCTTACCTCTATAAAGGACAAAAGGATGTGGTGTTGAAGTCCAGCCATACCCAAACCTTCTTTCCCCAAACATCATCTGCCAGGTAAGAGGCAGCTGGAGCCCCAAAATCAAAACAGGTCTGGTTATATACAGTATATATATATACAGCACATACGGCCTTCTAGCATCAAATATGGCGGTGGGACGGCACGTGAGGTGACGCTGCCTCCAGGTCCCAATAGATTCCCATGGTTTGAAGAGGTGCTCTGCACAAAAACGTTCTTAACCCCTTCACAACAGCTGCTTTTATTTTTCTTGCCGAATTCCAAGAGCCGTAACTCTCTTACTTTTTACATCTACATAGACATATGAGCAGGGGCGTAGCTATAGTGGGTGCTGAGGTAGCAGTCGCTACCGGGCCCTGCAGCCTCAGGGGCCCAAAAGCCCTTCTGCCACATAAGAAGACACCAGCATTGTAAATGGCACATGGTAGCTGGGGGGGGCCCATTTCACTTTTTGCACTAGGGCCCATAGCTTAAAGTTACCCCTCTGCCTATGAAAGCTTGTTTTTTGCAAGACAACATGTACTTTCCAATGGAACCATTGACCGTCCCAAAGAATGTGCTGGGAAACCCAGAAAGTTTTTATGTGGAGCGGAATGTGAAAAATACTTAATTGAACCATTTTTTCCGGGGGAGGAAGGAGGGAGAAGAAGTTTCTGTCGTTCCCTCTTTGGTATAAATGATGTGTTATCTGTATTCTGCAGGTCGGTAACCTCACGGTGCTGCATAATGTAAGAAAAGAATCCGCTCCCCCGCCTGGTTCCACCAACATTCAACTTGCAATGGGATCTGTATCCAATGATCCTTCGGTGCACCGGAGAAAGCAGACCCTCCAGCTGTAGACGGATCTTGTGAGTGCAAATGAACGATAAGATTTTCTCCAGAATTTTTTGTCTTGGATTGAAAAAACCGCAATGTTTATTGTAGACTCATAATAAAAACATGATTAAAAATCAGAAAAGACACAGACGGGCACATTGTCTACGCGTTTCGAGCCCAAAAACAGAATGGCTCTTAGTCGTGACCTCACGGGGCTCTTCTGTTACAGAGCTGCGGACAGATTCTCTCTCAATTGATTCAGCATTGGTGACGCATTTCACGCCTGTGTTGACCGAAACGCTTTGTACAATGAGGAATTTGATTTATGCACTGATACATTAATAAAGCGAATCATTGCAAATGAACGTGCGGTCGATCTTCGTATCAGGACTGGGATGTCGTCTGGAGAAGAGTCCCTCACAACAGAGGCTCAAAGCAGAATTCACTCCACATAAAACAACTAAGAATTTTTATGGCCTCAATCCTGGAGTAAATGGTATTTGTCTACAAATCACTCCGGCAGCTTTTACTGCTCCGTTGACGCCTATCACCTCTGGGCACAGACCTTCTCCTGACGGGTCCTCCTGCCCAGGTGTAAACTTCACGGCACAACAATTCCCTGGAAGTCCTCGGATTGCACAATATAGCGGTGATCCTGTGTACAGCGGCGGCAATGTATATCCTGAAGTAGCAGCAAGTTCTCAAAAATAGCTGTATCTCTCGTGGGGGAAGGAATCTACAACATTGAGAGAGTCAAAACATCAATGACGAGCAGCCGGGCGTCCCCAGAATCTCACCGCAGGATCGCACAACAGGCTTCAAATCACAGCTCCTGGGCCAGAATATTCCACTAGAAAGCAGACACTATGGGCGACAGGTCCCATTAGGGCTGCACCATTTTTTTGATGTATTTTGCACCAAAAAACTGTTGACGCCGTATTCTCTATATAAATGGACTGTGGTTCGCCAAACCTGGGTGCATTATATGCCAGGCATGATACTGTTGAATGCGCCTAAAGTAGGCGCATCAGATGTGCTAGTAATGATATGTTATGCGCCTTTTTTCTGGTATACGCCTAAATTAGGCGCATTAAATATGCTATACAAGGAAGACCACACGCCAGATATTTGACATGTTTATTTATTCAGGCGCATTATCCACTCGTTTAATGCACCTTAAAACTGGCGGCGCCTCTTTTCTGACATGTCGCCCTATGTAGCCGGCATTTTAGAGTTAATGCAGTTTATTAAAAAATAAGTTGGGCTGAGGTGAATAGAGTCCACCAGTGGAGATGATTCTTGGGGCCACCAGTGGAGTTGATTCTTGGGGCCCACCAGTGGAGATGATTCTTGGGGCCCACCAGTGGAGTTGATTCTTGGGGCCACCAGTGGAGTTGATTCTTTGGGCCCACCAGTGGAGTTGATTCTTGGGGCCCACCAGTGGAGTTGATTCTTGGGGCCCACCAGTGGAGTTGATTCTTGGAGCCACCAGTGGAGTTGATTCTTGGGGCCCACCAGTGGAGATGATCCTTGGGGCCCACCAGTGGAGATGATACTTGGGACCACCAGTGGAGTTGATTCTTGGGGCCACCAGTGGAGTGGATTCTTGGGGTCACCAGTGGAGCTAATTATTGGGGCCCACCAGTGGAGATGATACTTGGGACCACCAGTGGAGATGATTCTTGGAGCCCACCAGTGGAGTTGTTTCTTGGGGGCCACCAGTGGAGCTGATTCTTGGAGCCCACCAGTGGAGTTGATTCTTGGGGGCCACCAGTGGAGATGATTCTTGGAGCCCACTAGTGGAGATGATTCTTGGGCCCATCAGTGGAGATGACTCTTGGGGCCACCAGTGGAGTTGATTTCTGCAGCCACCAGTGGAGTTGATTCTTGGGGTCCACCAGTGGAGATGATTCTTGGGGCGACCAATGGAGATGATTCTTGGGCCCACCAGTAGAGCTGATTCTTAAGGCCCACCAGTGGAGTTGATTCTTGGGCCCATCAGTGGAGATGATTCTTGGGCCCACCAGTGGAGTTGATTCTTGGGGCCACCAGTAGAGTTGATTCTTTGGGACCACCAGTGGAGATGATTCTTGGGGCCCACCAGTGGAGTTGATTCTTTGGGACCACCAGTGGAGATGATTCTTGGGACCCTCCAGTGGAGATGATTCTTGGAGCCCACCAGTGGAGTTGATTCTTGGGGCCCACCAGTGGAGATGATTCTTGGGGTCCACCAGTGCAGTTGATTCTTGGGGCCCACCAGTGGAGATGATTCTTAGGGTCCACCAGTGCAGTTGATTCTTGGAACCCACCAGTGGAGAGGATTCTTGGGGCCCACCAGTGGAGATGATTCTTGGGGTCCACCAGTGCAGATGATTCTTGGGGCCCACCAGTGGAGATGATTCTTGGGGTCCACCAGTGCAGTTGATTCTTGGAACCCACCAGTGGAGAGGATTCTTGGGGTCCACCAGTGAAGTTGATTCCTGTGGTCTACCAATGCAGTTGATTCTTGGGGCCACCCAGTGGAGTTGATTCTTGGGGCCACCAGTGGAGATGATTCTTGGGGCCACCAGTGGAGTTGATCCTCAGGGCCACCCAGTGCAGTTGATTCTTGGGGCCACCAGTGGAGCTGATTCCTGCGGTCTACCAATACAGTTGATTCTTGGGGCCACCCAGTGGAGTTGATTCTTGGGGCCAACCAGTGGAGTTGGCCCCAAGAATTTAAAGGGCCAAGGTGCATCACTCAGCTTTTCCAACCTATGGCCGTTCATCACACCCTATTTTAGGGCTCCTCCCCTTTACCCTGTACCAGAGTATTGGTGTGCTTTCCAGTGTTTGAATTACAGTCCTAATCTACATTCTTGGTACCTTAACCCTTGGTTTATTCCTGACCATCCCGTTTTTTGTTGCCCGACCCTCTGTCTGTGACTCGACTTCAAGTGAACTCCACCTGCCCAGAACCTTTGCTTGTGGTCTGGTTACATCTTATGTCTTTTCCTCCGGTACCATGTCTGTCAGCTGTCACCTTGGGCGACCACTTTGAGGATAGCGACTTTAGTTCCCTGCAGCGAAGACCAGGTCAGTCACATAAAGTATAAAGACCAGGTGACTCCTTAGACTCCGCTCCTTGATGTGGTTCTACGCCGAAGCTCGTGGCTGAACTGGTAGATCCATCTCCTACTCTCAGAACAAGATAAATGTGTAACATAAAGGTACCGGACAAATCACAAAGATAACTGGCAATGTTTTGCTTTATCAAGTTCCTTATGATGAATAGGAAAGAAGATCAAACTATATAAGATATAACCATAAAATATAATAGACACCCATAAGATGCTGAATCAGAGGCATGATACTACAGATACTACACTGTTTATACAGTGTCTTACAAAAGTAGGTACACCCCTCACATGTTTGAAAATATTGCATTATATTCTATCATGAGGTGGTGGATGGTAGAGACCTTGCGCTCCTCCACCTTCTGTTTGAGGAGGCCCCACAGATGCTCCATAGGGTTTAGGTCTGAAGACGCTTGACCAGTCCAGCACCTTTACCCTCATTCTCTTTAGTGAGGCAATGGTCATCTTGGAGGTGTTTGGGGTCATTGTCATGCTGGATACTGCCCTGTGGCCCAGAAGGGAGAGGATCATGCTCTGCTTCAGGATGTCACAGGACATCTTGGCATTCATGGTTCCCTCAATAAGCTGTAGCTCCTCACAGCCAGCAGCACTCATGCAGCCCCAAACCATGACCCTCCCACCACCATGCTTGACTGTAGGCAGACACACTTGTCTTTGTACTCCTCACCTGTGGCCGCCACATATGCTTGACACCATCTAAACCAAATAAGTTTATCTTGGTCTCCTCAGAGCACAGGTCATGGTTCCAGTAATCCATGTCCTTGGTCTACTTGTTTTCAGCAAACTGTTTGCATCATTTTTAGAAGAGGCTTCCTTATGGGACGACAGCCATGCAGACCAATGTGATGCAGTGTGTGGCGTATGGTCTGAGCATGGACAGGCTGACCCCCACCCCTGTAACCTCTGCAACAATGCTGGCAGCACTCATCTCTGGATATGACGCTGAGCAAATGCACTCAGCTTCATGCAGTTCTTTGCCATAATGCGTCAAGTTGAGCTTCGAGTGACCAGTATGAGAGAGTGTGAGACTGTAACACACCTGCTCCCCATTAAACCCTGAAACCTTGTAACAGTAACAAGTCACATGACACCATGGAGGGAAAATGATAAATTGGGCACAATTTGTCCATTTTCACTTAGGGATGTACTCATTTTATTGTCACTTAGGGGTGTCCTCACTTTTGTTGCCAGCGGTTAGACATTGATGGCTGTATTGAGTTATTTTGAGGGCACCAAATTTACACTGTTAGGCCATGTTCACACGGCTTATTTGTCCGCGGATTGGCGCCGTACTCCGCGCTGGATTTGCGCTTCAGTACGGCGCCAATACGTCAGAGTAATTACGGTAATCCACTGCTCTCATAGAGAACAGTGGATTCCGTCGCTCCTCCCCGCTCGGCGAATCCGCCGCGGGGGGGAGAAAGTGACATGAACATTATTTACGGCGCGGATGCGCCGTAGATAATGCATTGTCTATGGGGCCGGCGGGCAGCTCCCCCGCCGCGCTCCCGCCCCGCCCCTTATTCACACCGGAATTGCGAGCGCAATCCGGCTCGCAAATCCGGCGTGAATAAGCCGTGTGAACGGGGCCTTATACAAGCCGTGCACTAACAACTTTACATTGTATCAAAGTGTTGTGAGTGTACTTACTTTAGTGAGAATCTGTGTAGATGGTAATGGTGGATATGAATGGTGAGCTTCAGAAGCCACAAGTAATTAGTCACTGCAAGGTCACCGCAAACACAGGAGCTCACCACGTTTACTAATGATCTATAGAAATTAAAATCTTAGAAAATATCAGACACCCGGTGAGAGGCTGAAGCCGAGTTATGATGCTACAAATACTACACTGTTTATATGTGTAGATGGTAACGGCTGATGAGAATGACAAGGTTCAGGAGCCGCAGGTCATTATGAGTCACTGCAAGGTCACCGCAAAGACGGAGCTCACCTGGTTTACTAATGATCGACGCCTAACATCACTCAGAGCGGTGCCGAGGAGCATGGAAGAAGCTAATAAATGCTCAAATGTCTATAAAAGTAGGTCTTAATAACAGTCTTGTCTCCTTAACAAAACCCGTCTAGGGGAAAAAGTGATTACACACAAATAATTTATGGGGAAAGCTACAGGAAAAGTTTGGAGCATTTCAGCCCGAAAACATTTGGATAAAGATGTTACTAGAGTCATGTAAAAAGTTCCACTTTAGAGTGTTCCTGGACAGTAGATGGAGCTACAGCCAGGTGGAGAGGAGAGGGCATGGTCTGGCCCCGGGAAGAAGTATGGTGTCCACAGGGGACCAAGACCACGGTGTGTGTAGACCTCTCCATGTGTGATGCCCCTGAGGGGCGGTGAATGACAAGTGGTAACAATCTGAAAAGTAATCCGGAAGGGGGGGTTGAAAGTTACTGGAGTCCATTTTACTTGATGGGAGATTTTGGCAATGTCTCATAGCAGGAGAGAGAACAGTGTTGGACTGAGGTATTTGGGGCCCACCAGTGGAGCTTATTTTAGAGGCCAACCAGTAAAGGTGATCGTTGGAGCCCACCAGTAAGGTTGATTCTTGGGGCCACCAGTGGAGTTGATTCTTGGGGTCCACCAGTGGAGATGATTCTTGGAGCCACCAGTGGAGTTGATTCTTGGGTCCCACCAGTGTAGATTATTCTTTAGGCCAACAGTGTAGATGATTTTTGTAGCCACAAGTGGAGTTGATTCTTGGGTACCACAAGTGGAGATGATTCTTGAGGCCACCAGTGTATCTGATTTTTGGTGCCACCAGTGGATTTGATTCTTGGGGCCCACCAGTGGAGTTTAATCTTGGTCCACTAGTGGAGTTGATTCTTAGGGCCACCAGTGGAGATGATTATTGGGGTTAACCAGTAAGATTGATTCTTGTGAGCCACCAGTGGAGTTAATTCCTGAAGCCCACCCTACAGCTACTGTACATGACTCACTTTTTGCCTCTTTTTCTCTCTCTTTCTTTTTGAAAACCAGCTCTAGGCCCTGCCATTCCCAGGGGCCCACAATGCCTAGCAGGCAATGGTTCTCCAGTGGACCAGTCCAAGCTTGAGAGGATATGCCATCAAAGTGTGATAGGCTCAAATGAACCACTAGGACCGGAACAAGCCCTGAAGAATCTTTGTTCAGAATGGAGATCCAGTCAGCCTTGCACATGATTCTCTATTGTGTACTATGGGAACACCATTTTTGGAAACCCAAAAAGTGGAGAAACAGGGGCTTCCCCCTGGGGGTATTGGGAACGCCCATAGATCAGACTGGAGAACACAGCGCTCCCCTGTACTGGGAACTCCCATAGAACAGAATGGAGAACACAACGCTCCCATGTACTGGGAACTCATATAACATAGAATGGAGAACACAGAGCTCCCCTGTACTGGGAACTCCCATAGAATAGAATGGAGAACACAGCGCTCCCCTGTACTGGGAACTCATATAACACAGAATGGAGAACACAGCGCTCCCCTGTACTGGGAACTCCCATAGAACAGTATGGAGACACAGCACTCCCTGTACTGGGAACTCCCCTAGAATAGAATGGAGAACCCAGCGCTCCCCTGTACTGGGAACTCCCATAGAACAGAATGGAGAACACAGCGCTCCCCTGTACTGGGAACTCATATAACACAGAATGGAGAACACAGCGCTCCCCTGTACTGGGAACTCCCATAGAACAGAATGGAGAACACAGTGCTCCCCTGTACCGGGAACTCCCATAGAACAGAATGGAGAACACAGTGCTCCCCTGTACCGGGAACTCCCATAGAACAGAATGGAGAACACAGCGCTCCCCTGTACTGGGAACTACCATAGAGGAGAATGGAGAACACAGCGCTCCCCTGTACTGGGAACTCATATAACACAGAATGGAGAACACAGAGCTCCCCTGTACTGGGAACTCCCATAGAATAGAATGGAGAACACAGCGCTCCCCTGTACTGGGAACTCCCATAGAAGAATGGAGAACACAGCCTCCCCTGTTTCTGGGAATCAAAAAGAGAAAGGAGAAAAAACGCGCTCCCTGTACTGGGAACTCCCATAAACAGATGGAGAACACAAGCTCCCTGTACTGGGAATCTCCCCTAGAAAGAATGGAGAAACACTCGCTCCCCTGTACTGGGAAAATCATAAAACAGAATGGAGAAAACAAACGCTCCCCTGTATGGGAAAATCCCTAGAATAGAATGGAGAACACAGCGCTCCCCTGTACTGGGAACTCCCCTAGAACAGAATGGAGAACACGTGCTCCCTTTTAAAGGGAACTCCCATTAGAAAAGAATGGAGAAACCCGGGCTCCCCTGTACCGGGAAAATCCCTTTGATCAGACTGGGGAACACAGCGCTCCCTGTATGGGAACTACCATAGAGGAGAATGGAGAACCCCAGCGCTCCCCTGTACTGGGAAAATCTATAAAACAGAAGGGGGAACACAGCGCTCCCCTGTTTCTGGGAACTCCCATAGAAAAATGGAGAACACAGCTCCCCAGTACTGGGAACTCCCATTGAACAGACTGGAGTACACAGCCTCCCTGTTACTGGGAAATCCCAAGGAAAAATGGAGAAACACAGCGCTCCCGTGTACTGGGAACTCCCCTAAACAGAATGGAGAACACAGAGCTCCCCTGTACTGGGAACTCCATAGAATAGAATGGAGAACACAGCGCTCCCCTGTACTGGGAACTCATATAACACAGAATGGAGAACACAGCGCTCCCTGTACTGGGAACTCCCATAGAAGAATGGAGAACACAGCGCTCCCCTGTACTGGGAACTTTCCATAGAAAGAATGGGGGAAACAGCGCTCCTGTACTGGGAACTCCCATAGAACAGAATTTGGGGAACACAAGCGCTCCCTGTACTGGGAAAATCCATTAAAACAGAAGGGGGAAAAACATAGCTCCCCTGTACTGGGAACTCCCTAGAAAGAATGGAGAAACGGCTTCCCCCGTACCGGGAACTCCCCTAGACGAATGGAGAACAACAGCGCTCCCCCTGTACTGGGAACTCCCTTTAAACAGAATGGAGAACACAGCGCTCCCCTGTACTGGGGGAAATCCATAGAACAGAATGGGGGAAACACATCGCTCCCCCGTACTGGGATACTCCATAGAACAGAATGGAGAACACGTGCTTCCTGTACCGGGGGCTCCATAGAACTGAATGGAGGAACACGCGCTCCCTGTACTGGGAACTCCATAGAACAAAATGGAGAACACATCGCTCCCCTGTACTGGGAACTCCCTAGAACAGAAGGAGAACACAGGCTTCCCCCGTAGGACTCCCCTAGAACAGAATGGAGAACACAGTGCTTCCCTGTACTGGGAAAATCCCATAGAACAGAATGGAGAACAGGCCCCCCCTGTACTGGGAACTCCCCTAGAAGAATGGAGAACACACGCTCCCCTGTACTGGGAACTCCCAAAAAACAGAATGGAGAACACAAAGGGTCCCATGTACTGGGAACTCCCTTTAAATAGAAAAGGGAAACACAGGGCTCCCCTGTACTGGGAAAATCAATAAAAGAATTGGAGAACACAGCGCTCCCCAGTACTGGGAACAGAATGGAGAACACAGCCTCCCCTGTACTGGGAATCCCTAGAAAGAATGGAGAACACAGAGCTCCCCTGTACTGGGAACTCCCTTTGAAAGAATGGAGAACACAGCGCTCCCCTGTACTGGGAACTCATTTTAAACAGAATGGAGAAACACAACGCTCCCCTGTACTGGGAACTCCCATAGAACAGAATGGGAAACACATGCTCCCCTGTACCGGGAAATCCCATAGAACAGAATGGAGAACACAGTGCCCCCCCTGTACCGGGAACTCCCATAGATTCCCGGACTTGGGGAAAAAAAGAACACGGCTCCCTGTACTGGGAACTCCATAGAAAGAATGGAGAACCATCGCTCCCTGTAACTGGGAACTCCCCTATAAACAGAATGGAGAACACAGGCTTCCCCCGTACGGGACTCCATAGAACAGAATGGAGAACACGCACTCCCCCGTACTGGGAAACTACCATTAGAAGAATGGAGAACACACGTCCCCTTACTGGGAACTCATAAAACAGAATGGAGAAAAACGCGCTCCCTGTACTGGGAACTCCTAGAACAGAATGGAGGACACAAGCGCTCCCCTGTACGGGAAAATCCATAGAAGAAAAGGAGAACACAAACTCCCCTGAATGGGAACTCCCATAGAACAGAATGGAGAAAACAGCGCTCCCTTCCGGGAAAATCCCATAGAACAGAATGGAGAACACGCCTCCACTGTACGGGAATCCATAAAAGAATGGAGGTTGGGAAAGCTTTACGGATCTCCATTCTGACCAACACTTTCGGGGGCCCCTTCTGGGGGAGGTCCGGGTTCTAGGGTTAACCCCCCCCTACGCACGTTTTCTATCATATCCTAAACGATAATCTATCAACATCTTGGTGGAAACGACCCTTTAACGTCTCTACACATGCTATTAATAAACATGGTAAATGTGATGGTGCGTCTCTTTTCGACTTTCCTTCTCTGGATCCTTGTTTTCTGCGTTTGTGACCTTTTTCCCCAGACCTTATCCCTTTATTAAAGGGTAGGAGGGATCCACCCTACGCGGGAGGGCGGGAAACCTCACTGGGTCGCACAGGTGCCTTTTCCCGTTCTTGAAAAATAATAATAATCCTGCTCGGTGAGTAAAAGCTTGTCCCCGGCTGGCTGTAAAATCTCAAAGGCCACAGTCGTGCGGCCTGATCCCTTCTCTATTCATCATGTTATCTGCGGGGCCCCGTAAATTCTTCCTTTCCGTTTATTTTTTCGAATGTCAATCACTTTAAATTCCCGCTCTTGTTGATCAGAAGAGGAATTACTTAGAATTATTCATGTTATACTGGTTAAAGAGAAGGGGGATCTCGGGGGTGGACCCCCAGGGGTTTTTTATGTTTATGGTTTTTGCGGGGGGGATCTGCGGGGGGATGGCCATATTGGGTTGTTTTAGTTTTTTACGGGGTTTTTGAAGACAGGGGATCTGCGGGGGGTGGCCCCCTCTGGGGTTTTATTTTGTTATACTGGTTATTTAAGGGAAGGGGGGTTGGGGGGTGGACCATATGGGTTGTATTTTGTTTATGGTTTTTGCAGACGGGGGATCTGCGGGTGGGCCCTCAGGATTGTATTATGTTATACTGGTTATTGACAGACAGGGGGGATCTGCGGGGGATGGACCATCTGGGGGTTTTTTATTTTTACGGTTATTTACAGCAGGGGTTGGGGGATGGCCCTAAGGATTGTTATGTTATTTCGGTTTTTGACGAAGGGGGGTCGGGGGGGATGGGCCTCTGGATTTTTTTGTTTTACTGGGTTTTTGACAGGGGGATTGCAGGGGAGGACCATATGGGTTTTTTTTTGTTTTATGGTTATTACAGACAGGGGGATCTGCAGGGAAGGACCAATTGGTTTATTATGTTATACTGGTTTTTTGGGCAGAGGGATCTGGGGTGGACCTTTAGGGTTGTTTTGTTATCTGGGGATTGACAGACAGGGGGATCTGCGGGGGATGGACCATCATGGGTTGTATTATGTTATACTGGTTATTGACAGGGGGGATCTGCGGGGGATGGGCCGTCATGGGTTGTATTATGTTATACGGTTATTTACAGCGGGGGATCTGGGGGGTGGCCATAAGGTTTTTTTTTGTTTTACTGGTTTTGGGCAGGGGGGTCTGGGGGGTGGCCATCATGGGTTGTATTATGTTATACTGGTTATTGACAGTCAGGGGGATCTGCAGGGTGGGCCATTGGATTTTTTTATGTTTTATTGGGTTTTTGACAGAAAAGGGGTCGAAGGGGATGGGGCCCCTCAGGATTTTTTTTTACTGGTTTTGACAGTTGGGGAAACTGGGGGGGACCTATGGTTGTTTTATGTTATATGGTTATTTGACAGGGGGTTTGGGGGGATGGGGCCATCATGGTTGTTTTAAAGTTATATGGTTATTGACAGACAGGGGATCTCCGGGGAGGACCTCATGGTTGTTTTAGTTATCGGTTTTAGACAGGGGCTGAGGGGATGGGCCATTTGGTTTGTTTTTTTTTAAAATGGTTTGACGAAGGGGGGTCTGCGGGGGGTGGCCATCAGGTTTTTTATTATGTTAACTGGTTATTTCAGGGGGATTGCGGGGGGTACCCTGGATGATTTTTTTTAATGGTTATTGACGAAGGGGGTCGGGGGATGGACCATCATGGTTTTATTTGATACTGGTTTTTGACAGCGAGGGGTTTGAGGGGTGGCCCATGGGGTTTTTTGTTTTTTCTGGTTTTGGGAAAAGGGGGATTGAGGGGGTGGACCATATGGTTGTATTATTAATTTTTGCAAAAGTGGTCTGGGGGGATGGACCCTCATGGGTTTTTTTAGTTATACGGTTATTTTACAGACGGGGATCGCGGGGGGGGCCCTGGATTGTTTATGTTTTATGGTTATTGACAGAAGGGGGGGCTGCGGGGGTGGAATCTGGTTGTTTAAAGTTTAAAAGGGTTTTTTACAGAAAAAGGGGGGTCTGCGGGGGGGGGCCATAGGTTGTTTATGTTATATGGGGATTGACAGGGGGAGAGGGGATGGACCACATGATTGTATTATTTTTTTACTGGTTATTTACAGACCGGGGGATCGCAGGGGATGGCCATCATGGGGTTTTTTTGTTATATGGGTTTTTACAGGGGGATCTCGGGATGGAATTGGTTGGGTTTATGTTATACGGTTTTGACAGGGGATTGCAGGGGATGGACCATCATGGATTTTTTTATGTTTACGGTTATTGGACAGGGGGGTCTGGGGGGATGGACCATCAGGTTTGTTTTGTTTCCCGGTTTTTGGGGCAGGGGGATTGGGGGATGGCCATCATGGTTTTATTATTTTTATACTGGTTATTACAGAAAGGGGATTGAGGGTGGGCCCTCATGGTTTTTTTTATGTTATATGGTTATTGACAGCCGGGGATCTCGGGGGTGGAAACCATCAGGGTTGTATTTTTGTTATACTGGTTATTGACGACGGGGACTGGGGGATGGCCCTCTGGATTGTATTTTGTTTATGGTTATTGAAAAGAGGGATTGCAGGGGATGGCCCTATGGTTGTTTATGTTATAAGTTATTGACAGGGGGATTGCAGGGTGGACCTCATGGTTGGGATTAATTTTTATACTGGTTATTGAAGACAGGGATCTGCAGGGGAGGACCACATGGATTGTATTATGTTTTTACTGGTTATTGAAGCAGGGGGATTCGGGGGATGGGCCCCTCAGGGATTTGTTTTTTTTACTGGTTTTTGACAGGGGGATCTGCAGGGGTGGGGCCATCAGGTTTTTTTATGTTATTTTGGTTATTGACAGAAGGGGGGTTGAGGGGTTTTACCATCATGGATTGGGAAATTTTTATATGGTTATTGGGCGGGGGATTGCAGGGGTTTGGCCTAGGGGTTTGTTATGTTATATGGTTATTGGACAGGGGTCTGCAGGGGATGGGACCTTTATGGATTGTTATGTTTTAAATGGTTATTGACGGGGATTCAGGGGATGGACCATCATGGATTTTATTATGTTTTTCTGGTTTTTGACGGGGGATCTGCGGGGGGGCCATCTTGGGTTGTTTATGTTTTTTTGGTTATTGACAAGGGGGATCTGGGGGGTGGACCATATGGTTGTAATGTTTTATGGTTTTTGAAGAAAGGGGGGTCTGGGGGGATGGACCCCTCCGGTTGTTTGTTTTACTGGTTTTTGACGGGGATCTGAGGGGATGGCCTCATGGTTGTTTTTGTTATACGGTTATTTACAGGGGGATCTGTAGGGGATGGCCATCATGGTTGTAATGTTATACTGGGAGGACAGGGGATTGCGGGGATGGACCATCATGGTTTTATAAAGTTATATGGGTTTTTGAAGACAGGGGGATTGCGGGAGGGGCCATAAAGGATTGTTGTTTTACTGGGTTTTTGACAGACAGGGGGGTCTGCCGGGGATGGCCATTGGTTTTTTGTTATATGGTTATTGACAGGGGCAGGGGGATCTGGGGGGGTGGCCCATGGATTGTATTTGTTAAATGGTTTTGCGACAGGGGGATCTGCGGGGATGGGGCCATCATGGGTTTTTAAAATTATTGGTTTTTGACCGCGGGGGTCTGCAGGGAGGCATCATGGGTTTTTTTTTATACTGTTTAGAAGACAGGGGGGTCTGGGGGGATGGCCATCATGGGTTGTATAAAGTTTATGGGTTATTTTACAGACGGGGGATTGCGGGGGATGGGCCTCATGGATTTTATTTTGTTTTTATGGTTTTGAAAAGAGGGGGGTCTCGGGGGTGGGCCCCAGGGTTTTATTATGTTATGGGGAATTTTCAGACAGGGGATCTCGGGGATGGGGCCCCTCAGGGTTGTATTTGTTTTAAAAAATTATTTTACGAAGGGGGTTCTGGGGGATGGACCTCAAAGGGTTGTATTATGTTATCTGTTATTTCAGACAGGGGATCTCGGGGAGGACCATATGGTTTTATTGTTATATGGTTTTTGACAGAGGGGATTTCCCCGGGGGGGGGCCATATGGTTGTTTTTTGTTATACTGGTTTTTGAAAAGGGATCGCAGGGAGGGACCATCATGGATTTATTTGTTATATGGGGTTTTTTACAGAAGGGATTTTTGGGGTGGACCATCATGGGTTGTATTATGTTATACTGGTTATTGACAGAGGGTTTGCGGGATGGACATCATGGGTTTATTATGTTTACGGGTTTTTGACAGACAGGGGATCTCGGGGGTTGCCTCATGGTTTTTTTATGTTATAATTTTTTTGGACAGGGGATTGCAGGGGGGGTGGCCACATGGTTTTATAAAATTATTTCTGGTTATTGACAGACAGGGGACTTTTGGGGAGGCCATATGGTTGTTTGTTTATGGGTTATTGACAGAAGGGGGGTCCAGGGCCCCGGGGAATGGGACCATTCAAACCATCTTATTATAATTATACTGGTTATTGGTTTAAAAAGGGGGCCCCGGACACCCTTGTATTTCAGAAACTAAAGGAAAAATCTAAATCCCCCAGCAGGTAATGGGTGAGGGGGGCTGTGTTTAAGGCTGTGCCCAGAACATGGACGCCATCTTGAATTCTGCTTTATTGGATCAAGTTTAAATTTTTCTAATGGGCGGTGGGCATGTAGGGCCAAACAAAAAAATTCCCGGATTTTTTCGAAATCGGGTTTCAGCAATAAGAATTTTCAATATTTCTTTTGGATCCCAAAAGTTTCAACCCCAAATTCTAAAAAAACCGGGTTCTGTCCCCCGAAAAAAGCCATGCTTGGGGGGGTTTGGGTATGCGACTTGGGTACAGCCGGGGGGTCCCCCAACACCAGAATTTAAACTTTAATCCCCCTCTTCTTTCCCTCAATTTCAAACTTTAATTTTTAAATTTTTTGTGGGTTTATAACTTTAGAGCCACAGGAGATATTAAAAGACCTGATTTTCGGGGAAATTTATTTCTGATTTCAGTTAAGGTCTTCCCGTGGTTTTGGCCAAAAAATTACCACTTTTCCCATTGGACAAACCTGCCCTTTATCCCTTTTGGTTTCTCTCAAGATGGTGACCAATTTCAAGACATAAATCTAAAATAAAAATTCCCTTTCCCTTTTTGAAGTAAAAGCCCCGCGGTGATCTGCCTTCCGCAGACCCCTTTGGGTGCTTTTCCCCCCTTCTTCACCCTTTTTGTCTGATAGGGGCAGCCCCCTCCATCTTCCTACTTTTTATCTTTTTAAAGCTAAAGAGAAGAATAGTAAAAGCAAGGAGTCAAAGCACAATTACTTTTTAGCTATGTTGGGGAAACAGCAGAACAGCCAGTTATGTAAAAAGGGTTTTTCACAGATTTAAAAGCAACAAAAAAAATAGGGAAAAATTTTTCCCTTTAAGAGTTAAATTTTAAAAACTGTTTATGCCGCAATTTCAAAAAAAAAAAATAGAAAAAAAAAAAATAAAAAAAAATTTTCAAAAAGTGTCCCAAATATCCTTTAAATGAAAAAAAAAGAACTTCCAAACCCTTTCCTTGGCATTTTGTTCGGTTGCCATTTTTTTTATCTTTCCTTTTAAAGGTCAGCGAAAAATCTCGTTTTTGTCTTTCTTGTTTCTGTTTTGTTTTGGAGTTTGGGGCCTGGTAAAATGCTCAGGGTCCTTTTTTGCCAGCTAACCTGGCTGCCACCCCGAACCCCCTTTTTCTAATTTTTAGTCTTTTAAAAGCTCCAGTGAGTGTCCCCGCCCCTTTCAGAGTTTTACAGCAAGGTTTCCCGTCTAGTCCTGATATGTCAGGTTTTTAAAAACCTAAATCTACTATCACTTTGACTGTCTTTATTTTTTGTAAATTTTCTATATATTTGCGGGGCTTGAAATGTTTGCTATCACCCCAGCGGCCCCTACAGGTTTGTTTTTGAAATTTTTTGGATTGTTTATAAATTTTTATTTTTTGTATTTATATTTTTAGTTTTTCGGTTCAAGTCATTTTGTTTCTTGTAAAAAGTTTTGTTTGGCCAATTTCTAATTTTTTTCAGCCCTTGATAATATCAGGGTTTGTCAGTTCTTCCCGGGGTCCTCCCCAGGGATCCCTTGGTCCTAGTGCTTTTTGCTGTATTAAACAGTTTTTTTAGCTTCTGCACATTTTGAGGAAAAGCTTAGGTCAGTTTTAAGGGACAAGGTTCCGGGTTTTAGGGACAGTTATAGGGCGATTTTTGGGGGAAAGTTTTGCAACATATCTTATTATCGCTTATTTTCTTTTTTCGCAGTAACCCACATGTGAACCCCCCCAAACCCCTGCACCTGTCTCTCTGCCGGCCTCTTATCCACCTGCCATAGCGAATCATCTATGGATCTTTCCCCCCGATAAAAAGCTTTTAAAATTTTATTTCCTGTGACGCTCCTGTACTTTCCCCGTTTGATTGTTGTTGTTTGGAGTCCACCCGCCATTAACCAGGGCCCCCCATACAGGGGTACAAACCCGTACTCCCTATGGGGCCCCGGGGAATAAGGGGGCCCCGGGATCAAGCGGGCCCATGACAGAGCGGGGCCCGCGGCGCAGCCGCCGAACCAGGGTCTTCCGCCCAAGTGTGGGCCCCGAGCTGCTGCGGGGCCCCGGAGGTATGCGTCCCCCCCGGGGCCCGTCCGCCATCCGGGGCTCCCGAAAGCCCGGGCCCTGCTTTCCCCAGCGCTCAGAGCCGGCCCGGTACCGAGGACTAATGTACCCGACTCCCCCGGGGCTGCCGTGTCAGCGGAGCACAGCGCCACTAGCGCTGCAAAACCTGCTGACTCCCCCCGGGAGGCTGAAGACGCTAGGCCTTTAGCCTGCCGGGCGCCGGCCCCTATGCTGCGTGGCGGCGCGGTGACGTCACTTCACCGCGCCGCCATGCAGGGCGCAGTATGGACCGACGGCACTCGGAGCGGCCAACAGACCGGGAGCCGAAAAGGGGAAGGGTTTTTTTTTGTTTTTTTTTTTTTTAATATAATGGAAAGGGGCCCTGGCTACCGGTTTAAAATAAAGGGGGTCCTGGCTACCTAGCTATAACAAAGGGGGACCCTGGCTACCTGGCTAAAATAAAGGGGGCCCTGGCCCCCGGGCTAGAAATAAAGGGGGGGCCCTGGCTACCTAGCAAAAACCCAAAGGGGGGCCCGGCTACCTGGTAGAAATAAAGGGGGCCCTGGCTACCTGGCTAAAATAAAGGGACCCTGACTACCTTGCAAAAAAAAGGGGGGCCCTCCTACCTGCTAGAAATAAAAGGGGGGCCCGGGCTACCGGGCTTCCCTAAAGGGGGCCCTGGCACCTACTATCCCTAAAGGGGGCCCTGGCTACCTAAAAACCCAAAAGGGGGTCCCGACTCTACCTAATGCAAAAGGGGGGCCCCTACCCCTACCTAACGCAAAAGGGGGGCTCTGGACCTAACTTACGGGGGCCCCCTGACTCTTCCTAAACAAAAAGGGGGCCCTGGCCGCCTACAAACTAAAGGTGCTCGTGGCTAGGTACCCCCAACCACCGGGGGCGGGCCACCAATTTATCCGGTGGGGGCTCCCTACCTAAATAGGGCCTGTCACCTACCAAAGCTTGACTCCCAACGGTTAAAATTGAGAGGGCACACCCCCAAATATAGCATTATTTCCAGGGGCCAGTCCTCTCCCCACCCTCCAACCTCTTAGGGTCCAGGCCTCTAGTTATGGCTTGTCCCCCCCCACCCCCTGGAAGTTTGTACAGAGATGGGAATAGGGAAAAAAAGATGCTGGAAAATTGAGGGAATCTAAGAATTTGTGTAATTTCTGCAGGGATGACTGTGGGTGAACAAGTCATCAGGCGGTGTGGAACGATGCAAAAAAAAAAAAAAAGAACAACTCATGAGAGAAGAGAACAACTCATCAGATAGGACGTCTCTGGTGATCCCGAATTCAGGGTTATTGTACACTTTACTGGGTCATGCTGTATTTTACTGTAAAGGATGGGGACCTGAGCTGGTGCTGACCTCTATGTGGTCTCCATGTGGTGGGTTTATTCGACGTTTGTATAGGGGCAGCGCACATGGTTTTCCAGATAGTAAAAGAGGGAAACCTCACCCCCTGATAATTTTTCACTTTTCCTTTCTTGCTGGGGTTTAATTTTT